>PNEQ01066824.1:120959-164280 GCA_003012365.1 Medauroidea extradentata | reverse complement strand
AGCTATAGCTGTCCACGCGAAAAGCAGTCTTAAGTTTGTCCCTGCCACTAACAGCGACTTCGCCTGGGCCTTATTTATAGCCCTGCCAATTTGACGTTCTAGGGTAGTTACAGACGTCTAAGGTAAGTGGTTAATCGAATGAGAAACATCTGTTTACCCTGTGCACAACCATTGGTGACGGTGCCCTCAATTATATATTTTCAAAATATTCACTTGAACTTTATTGCCATTACAAAGTTTCAGTGGGTAAAGGTTTCATGGAAACGTATTTGGTGCCCCAAATTTGAGATTAGTGAGATGATATATCGTCGGTTTACTGCCAAAAGTGACAAAGTCAAAAAGAGATAAAATTATAAAAATGCTAGGAATATGTGTATATTGTTCACGAACAATTGCCCAAGTTTAAAGTCTATTCATCGTTTCGTACTGTTGTGTCACAGTATAGTAACATACAACATTTTTGTTAATATCTACAATTTAATACTATTTTTAAACGAAATAGCATTTATGACTTAATTACTTTTGGCAGTATACCAACGATATGTCAGCTGATATTGTAGAGGAACCTAAGTGGAAAGCGAACTGCAATTTTACCCCTTTTAAAGACTATATGTAAATTGCACTAATTCGATCTGCCTTGTAGTTTTTGTGTGTCAGAATTGAACGTTCGCACGCAGCTTTTAACGGAATTCGAGCCCAGAATCTCCCGGAATTTAGACCTGACTAACAAACAACTGCGTCACGTAACGTCGAAATAATTCATGAAAATAAAATTGTATTAAAAAAAATATCTGTGTCCTGGGCACATAGAGGTTGTACAACACCACGTCTTGAAAGGTTACTGTAGGACACGGTCGTAGAAGAACAGGTCTGGACACTCGCCTATATAACAATGTATTTTGCTTCACCCCCTTGTTGTTTGGCTGTAGTTCGTCAAGTTACCGAGAATGTCGTACTTTTTGGCGCTGATTTCCGGGCGGTTGGACTCAAACTCCGCCCACTTTTTTCCATTGTTAAATTTATAAAGTAAATAAAGATTGCTGGAGCCTTTCCTTAAATTTGTGAGCGAAGAAAGAATTTCATAAATTGATAAAAAATACGTTTTGATAAATTGTTTATCTTAGTGGAAAGTAAGTGGGCAGAGTTTAGACCGACCGCCGTAATATCAGAGCCAATAAAACACAATATTCTCAGTAACTTGGTGAACTACAGCCAAACAACAAGGGGGTCAAATATCCAGGCGAGTGTCCAGGTTCTTCTAAGGCCGTGCTGTCGAGTGAAACTCCTGTATAGGTTGTTTCTCGCTGCTCGTTCCTGCTTTTCGGATCGTCTGCCTTGAATATTGATCAACTTAGTTTTATTCTTAATAATCACGTTTCATATAAAGAAAAGAAATTACATACATATTGTTCTAAATATTTACGTAAGCATCACTCTGACGCGAACAACACCTCAATATTGCAACTGGTTAGATATCGTGGGTTGATGGAAAACAAATTTTGGTCTTTTTCACCCTTTTGGGTGTCGAATTTCGAAATATTTTAAATTTACATCTTAGACATTTGTAAAAGTATCCAACTGAAGTGTAACTCACATCGCTAGCCCGTTCAGTCGAATCAAAATCGATCATTCACTTAAAAAAAAAAAAAAAAAAAAAAAAAACTATATCACCCCTGCACAGTACTGAGAAATCGAACCGTTTTGCTATAATTTCTGTAATCATCATCCTGAAGCAAAACTTAATTGTATATCTCGACTGGTTCGATAGATATCGAGGATTTATCTAAAACACATTCAAGGTCTTTTCACCACCTAAGACAGTAAATTTCGAAACACCCTTCAATCACATTTTAGAATACTTTATTGGTATCTCGTGGACGTAAAAAAACACAACATTAGCCTGCTGGGTTCAAGATATATCGACGATTAATTAAAAACACTTTTCACCACTTTTTACCCCTTTTCACGTCCTTAGGTAGTGAATTTCGAAAATTCCTGAAATTACTTTTTAGGTATTTGAGTAAGCATCAATCCTAAACAAAAATCACGTCTCTACATAAAAAACTATGGGATCGATATATATCGAATATGAGTCGAAAACTCACATTACCCCATTTTTAACCAGTTTAGGGCCGAATTCGGAAAATATATTTTAAATGGTACTTGGGATATTTACAAAAGCACCAATTTAAAGCAAAGAGTACTTCGATATCTCGAGTGGTTCGATAGATATGGAAGGATAATCGAAAACACATTTCACGTATTTTCACCCCTTTAAATAAAGAATTTCGAAACGATTTTGAGTCCTGCCATAGATATTTGTAAAAGTAACCAATTAAAGTTAAAATCACGGCGATAGCCAATTGTGTTTCAAAGATAAAGACGATTCATTAAAAACACATTTTGCCCCTTTTTACTGTCTGGGGGTCGAATTTCAAAAAAAAAAAAAAACTAAAACTACTTTTTGGGTATTTACGTAAGCAATATTTTGAAGTGAATATCAACTCTCTATCCCGAAGGGTTCGATAGATATCGATAGTTGACTGGAAACACATTTAAGGTCTTTTCAGCCCCTTAAATGTTGAACTTCGAAAAATCCTTAAATTGGCTAATATGCATTTTTACGAGTGTCCTATTAAAGTAAAAATCACGATGATTGGCCGTCGGGTTCGAGCTCTATCGACGTTTCTTCGGAAACACATTTTACCCCTTTTCACCCCCTTAGAGGTCGAATTTCGAAAAATCCCTTCTTAGTGCTCGCCTACGACCTAATGGGAACCCCCACAAAAATTTTCACGATTCTAGGTCCAGTTGTTTGGGCTGCAGTTTGATATGTCAGTCAGTCAGTCAGTCAATCAGTCAGCTTTCATTTATATATATATATATATATATATATATATATATATATATATATATATATAGATGAACGAAAAAAAAAACTGATTAACTGTAAACATATGTGGCTGTAGTACTTGATAATATTTTTTTTTTGTATTTGTCGCACGTCAGCCAAACTAGTGTTCGCAATAACAAAAATTTTTAGTGTCGCATCGCGCCATTCGTGTCACTACTGACGCTCCATTGTGATTCCAGCACAGCAGAGATGTCTTGAGCTCCGGCAAGGATGCGAGGTTAGGACGGATCGACTAAGGCAAATGTAGCGTCCCGAGAAACCTAGGGTCCTAGAGAAACCCACCTCGTCAACGGCAAATTCCGTCAAGTTCACCACGTTCGAAAAGTACTGGTTTTACCTCACACATTGCTGAATAAAAAGTCATATACATTTAAAAACATTTCGAGTGGAGTGAAGCCCTCTTGTGTTCCATGTATGCCTATACATTGGAAGGTATCGCCCTTTATGCCTACCATCATCCCCCCACCCCATATTTTGGATCTGTCCCTGACTTAGGTGCTCGAGAAGGCCTGAAGAAGTCATCTCCTGGTACATCAATAGCGTTGTAGCGTGTCACGTGTATTCGTGTCTAGGCGAATCAACTTAACTTACTCATATTGCGTCTAAAAAAAAAAAAAAAAAAAAAAAAAAACACTTGAAACTACGCTTCTATAATTTTAAATAAATAGTCAGCATGCTTGTAAGAAACACGGTTTTCGGGACTAAATGGCTAAAAAAGAATTTTTTTAAAGACTGACGTGACTCCGTAAATACCAGCTGAATTCGTGCAGTGCAAAACGAGATGCATGTGTTGGACGTTACTTTACATTATCCAAAAATAAAATTTTAGGGTCGTCCCGTATGTATAGATGATGGTTTATCTCGGGAAAACTTGACTGTTTGCTGGATTTCAACACAAGTTCAGTTTACCAGAAGATTACTGGCTTTAGCTTATGCTTGGGGGTGTTGCCCTATTTGACTGAGCCAATCAGAATCCCGATATTGTAATATTTGATGCTTGTTATTGGTCTCTAGACAGCTACGTTGTGTCAGATATATATCACCGAGTTATATATGTTGAAAGAAACTACAGGATTTTTCAAGGGTATGGTGACACAAACCATTATCTCTACCCATAGGAGAAATACTACAATGAAAACCATGCACGCAGTTTAGGGCGGGCGTTGTGAATAGAGGCGATATGCTTCTCGTCGAGTGTGGTTACTCTGATTCTAGTCGCTCTACTGTTTCCACGCGTCAAACGCGGAAATTTGAAACAAGTACACAATCCTCTTTAGGCCACGGGTTCCTGTTTACGCTATTTTTGCGAATATAATTGTTTACTGTATTTTAATTCTGAAACAGAGCAGTATTCGTAAAACCGTCACACATATTTATTGAAAATTGTTATTACTATCTAACATAATTTCGTCACAGCGAACAAAATTTTGTTTTGTTATCGACTGTAATAAAATCTAAGTCGGTAACTATAGCCAAAATTATAAAGAATTTTGCTTTGAAACATTTACGCTAAATAGTAAAACAAGGTCTAAGAAATATGTATGGTAGCTTTACTATATATGCTTAATTTTGAAATTTAAAAATAATATTAGAAAAAAATGTAGCGTAATTAATAGAGACGTACGAATTCCGCGTTATTATTTGGCAACATGCTACTGGCCAATGCTCACCCTAACTTACTGTGATGTTATTGGCACAGGGTTGTCGTATATTTGTGCCCGCATTGCAATATAGTGGGATTTTATACAGTTGGCCTTGTATCACTGGTTGAATAGGTACAAACATGCAAAATTCGCGTTGTCGTTTGGTAGCAGACTAAACTTCACTTTCCTATACATAACAGAGCACAATCTGCGATTCAATTGGCCACGAACTTTTATGTTTTGTCATGTTCACGTGTTAAGTCTTTTCAGAGATTTGCCTCTCTACCGTGTAAGCATTCTCCGCGACAAGCAGTCACGACAATATCGGCCAACGAGAGGCGTCGAACGGGCCTATAGTTACTTGGAGTCCAGTCAGCTGTCAGAAAATAACGCGAAATTTGCAGGCACCTAGTGGGATTAACTTCAACACGTTACATTTCATATGCGTGCGTCGTGGCGAGAAAGAAGAGCTTCGCCCTGATAGGGCAGAGGCCAGAGCTTGTCGGCAAGTTGGCCGTCACGCGTGGGGTGGCACCCTTCCTTCCTCTGCGTCTTCCTGCCCGGCAGGCCACCTTGCTTCGCCTCCGAAATGTGCGGTCGGCGGAACCCTTGCGTGGACACACCTGCACTTGGTTCCACCATCTACCCTCGACCTGCCAACAACATCCTATATCGCCACACACAAAGCCAAGAGATGATGGTATATCGCGAGAATTTTTTTAACATACCCTTGAAAACACTGTAGTTTCTTGTGACTTGTTTGATTGGATGACGTACGTCTGACACAACGTAGCTGTCTGCAGGCCAATAACTGGCATCAAATATGATAAGAGTGGCATTCTTATTGGGTCAGTCAAATAGATAACAGCTCCGCGTACAAGCGAAAACCAGTAACATTTTCATAAGCTGAACGTGCGTTGAAACCCAGCAAACAGTCAAGTTTTCCTGCGATAAACCATCATTAGAGGTACGTAAATTTCGCAGATACATTTCAGGTCAGGTTGAACGCCAATTGTCTTGTCTGTGACTTGCTGGCGGCTGTTACGAAACACGTTTGACTACTGCGAGCCAGTAATAAATAAGGAAATAATACGGAATGCTATCGCTTGCTACCTGCTTGTACGGTTATTAGCCAATAGATAATCGATTGTGGCCAGTGGGTGTATAGGACTGAGGCTGCTGCCAGATGAATCCGCGAAATTGACGTACCTCTAACCATCATATCTAACAATGCCTTCAGCTAAGGTTAATTCCGCTACAGGCTAGAAGTTCAATATGAAGTTTGTTCGTGTGGTCTGCAGTTTTACTAGCAGAGTGCAAATTAGCAGTGAAATAGGAGGAAGGGTAGTTGCTAGTGGCTGTGACCACTCGAACGGTAAGTGGCAGAAAACAAGACTGTTGTTGTGGGAGACACCCGGGAAGGAAATAAACCTCCACTCCCTGCCTGTGAAACCAAAACGACCATTGATTAAGGGACGTATTTTGCTCGTTCGAGGTCTAGAAGTACAGAAGTGGTAAGGGCGAGACAGCAAGCGCTGATCTGGCGTGTAGTCTTCTTCCCGACAACGCTCCTGTATGTGTCGTCCAGCGGTGACCCTATCCTTTAACAGTTTGTTATATAAGATAAAGGTGTACTGTACACGCATTTACCTTTTAAAAGATTCTGCGCCAAAATTTACATACCTTAAAAAGGCCGCAAAAACTCACATTTTCGACATTTTCGGCCGCTAGACAAAATTCTTCAGTGAGTTGTGGTGCACTTGAATTAGGTACACCCACGTGAAACGTTCTTAAAATGCTATTCCTAAGCAGATATTATTCTCGTGTGATAAGCAGTTTTGGAATCTTTGATAGATTTCCGAAGCTCTGCACATCCGCTCGGCGGCCTATGCAGACGGCAATCTTAACATATGCAGTTTTCCAATATCAGATTGTGGATATTCCCGATTACTTACTTCCAGGCCCCGAGTTAGGTGCCTGGCGCCCTGGACAGAATAAAATTAATCACCTCCGCCCCCCCCCTCCCTTTACAAAAGACATGCAAAACATTTGCTGGTGTGCATTATTTATCTTAAGAATGTTAGTGCATGAAATACATACAATTGCAAATGGGAGTAATTTAAGTAAATATTTGTATTTAAAGTAAAAAATTCTTCTTGCGAGTTGCGCGCCTTCCAGTCTGCCCAGTTATAATATGGGGCTGCATACTTCCTACGATAAAAGTGATTTCGTTACTTTCATTTATAGTACCCGTGTGTACTTCTGATAGATTACCCTCAAAGCCTCTCGTAAAAAAACTATAATATTTAAAATCACCTCTCTCAGACATAAGCAAACAAAATGTAGGTTTTTTTTTGCTGCTGCCAGTTCTGTTTATCTCGGCGAGGAAGGGCAGAAATGGGAGCCATTTCTGGCAAAACTGACATCTATGTACTGTTGTCACTCGTACAGCACGCAAAAAAAAAAAAAACATATCCTGTAAAACGGACACCTAAAAGCAGAAAACAAATAGAACTGGCACTAAATTGGCAGACCACGCGAACAAACCTCTCATTAATTTGGCAAGGGACAATTTATGCCGCTTGCTGTATCGGTAAAGGGATGTAAACTGATCATAAATCACAGCACTTTCGTGAATATATAGTTACATGAAGTCGGCGATTTAAAACACAATTGGTTTGTGTTTCATTTCAGAATTAAATTTAGTGACTTCTCTCTTTTCCACGCCTAGTTAAAATTAAATTTACTACGGTCTCGCAATTTGTTAGACCCCGGCAGTAATAGCGCAACTAGTGGTAACACTTTTTCCTGTACCAAACTCTCCCGCAAGAAAACACATTTTTTAAACCTGTAGTAAAAGTAACCTTACTTCAGGGACTTCTGAAAGTTCACGAGAGTAGGGTAGGTCAGTCAATATTTCAATTTAAGGTGTTAGAAACGTAACCATGGTGTAATCTATCAGGGTTCCCATGTTCGCTCGACAGACAAAAGTCAACATATGGCGTAAAAGAAAATAACTTGAACATTATAGACATAACCAAAAACCACAAAGAAGTGAAACTGAAAGCACTTATTTCAAAAAACTGAGGGAACATGCACGAACGAATATTATATTGCAATATAAATAAAATAATGCTAAGGACGTTACATTTAACAAAATTATTTAACAGTTATAATAATGGGCTTAGAATAATGGCTGTGCAAGTCATTTTTATTAAAAACTGCCTTTTTAATTCATAATTAACATGTTTTAAGTAAAAATTTCTTTACAATTATTACACTTTTTTACTCAATTTTTGAAGTAAAATTCAAGTACTAAAAATACGGGCGCTGCATTTAATATGTAAATGCAATTAATCGTTTTATCGTTTTATGTGGAAATTACTTAAGAGGGCGTGGTACATAACACAACGCTAAAAGCATTAATCTATAAATTTAGGTTTCTTTAAGCCAATTTGCGAAAATTAAACAATAGCCAACGGTTTAAACAAAATGGTTTCATGTGTTACGAACTTCTGAAGCACAATCTTTGACGCCGGAACCTCGTGCATTTAACTGCGGCGCAAGAGATCACGCGCAACGAATTAGTAATTCTGGATAAATATTTACTCATAAAGTTGGCAGATACCATCATCTATAGGATTATCATTGAGTATTTTATCCATATTGGCTTCGAAAAAAGCGTACGAATCAATTGATGTTTTCAGCGTTTATCTATCTACCACGCACTCTTAAGTGACTTAACACCACTGACATTCTAAAGTCCCTAATATGTTCCGGCCATCTTAAAACGCAAAATGGCATTGCAGGCGTTCTTCAAGTTCCTGATGATCGACACATGTCTGAGATAACTTACCCTATTCCAGCAGGTGAGCTTTCGAAAAACTCCATTCTTCACTCGTCGACACAGAACAAGGAGAGGCGTTGCGACCCACGGCAATTCAAATAAGACAAACAGATTCTTGCAGAAGTATGCCGAAGTTGAGGGCACGAAGAGTGACAATTTATACATCGAAAAATGTTTTACAGAATAATGACGCACTGAAATTATGTATCTGTGATAACGCAAGCAACTAACAAATAGTTAATTGTTTTAAGTATTTTGAGAAGTTACATGTAATAACAAAATTATGTTATGAACATACCGCTGAGTTACCAATGAGTTAAGATCAAAGTTTTATTAAATTTCGTGTTCCCGTGTTGGATTTATTGTAGATGTTTCTGCTGCCAACTTTGGACGTTTTCGGTAAAAATAAAGTTCTCGTCGTTAAACGTTGAGTTATGACTATATCAACTCGCACTGCTATGAGGAATCAGATTGCAGCAACTCGAGTAGAGAAAAGGGTATTTTTAGTGTGTATACCGATCTCTGTGTTCCATGGTTCTCTTACCTATAATTTGCTGTTAAAAAGTTTTAATCCTTCGTAAACGTATGGTTTATAACCACGTAGTTGAACACCAAAAAACAAAACAAGTTTTTGTTTCCACGATTACATTCTGATCGTAGTAACACAAACCCCGCGAGGCACGTAGCTCTCACGTGTATATTATTTTATGAATTCTGCCAGCAGTGATTAATACCGCATTTCTTACCTGAGTTTTATTTCACTAGATTTTTGCGCGGATTCTACGTCAGGTTCGAATCCCGGCGGGGTCGATCCCCGGATTTTCGCATGAGAGAATCGTGCAAGACGATGCTGCTTGTCGGAGAGTTCCCTCGCCTTTTCATTCCGGCGTTGCTCCTTACATCATGTCACCCTTCACCAACGCTAAAGACCTAGATGTTAAGCGCTGACCAAAATCTTTTCAATCGGTCATGTTCGAAGAAACATGTAAATTTCTTTGTACCGTTGCTTTCTCTCCCATATTTATTTTATGAAATATTATTCTGCGAGATGTACTGCTTCCAAACCGCTTAGTCCACGGTCTAATGTTATTACAGCTTCTGCGCATATTATTTTTCAAACGAACAGATAACTTAACACCGTCACATATGTGAGTTGAAAATTAATTACTGTGTAATCTGTATTTTTCAAAACAACAAATTATATAATTTTGGCAGGGCTGAAGCTAGGCGGGAAGGGGAGAGGGCAAAAGGGGCATAATTCCCTGATTCCCAGCCTGAATGAGGCCCCGGCCCTTTGCCCTAAGCGGTGAGAAAAAAAGTTGTATTCTTAATTTTACAGCTGTAAAATATAACGTCTGTATTAACATTGTTACTAAGTTTATATTTTTGGAAGGATCTGTGACATACTTCGCAATGCTGTTTTTGCATAACGTGCATTAATTACGTTTACAATAATTTAAAAAGTAGTGGGCAAATAATTTTTCTTAAAATTTTTATTGAGGCATTAGGGGCCCCAAACAATTCTCTGCCCCAGGCCCACTGTATACGTTGCTGCGGGCCTGAATTTTGGTTAAATACTGGGTTTTATAAATATTATTTTGTCCCTCATTAGCTGGAATTATTTCATTATAGTTTTTCGAGCTGTTAAGCGTTGGGTGGAGACGTTATGAGGAAATTATGAAGCCGCGCTTACCAACGACAACGTTCGCCACATGAGAAAATCTGAAGAGATCCCAACTGGAATCAAACCCTTATCGCCGTGGTGGGAATAAAGCGTGACTTCTATGAGAAAATTTAAGGGTTCAATAGACAAAGGATCAAATAACTATGTTCATGTATTCCACGGTCATCGTGCTATAACAATTAAGTTTTACTGCATATTGGATCAACAAGAGGTTCTAGTGTCCGGTTTGTAGTGGTCTTCTTGGCAACTAAAAGCTGTCACTCATGCTACCGGAACTGAGTTCCAGTGAAAATACATAAACAAACAGTAGCTTATAAGTGCTTAGATTCAATATTATATTCTAGTATCTTTCATTTACAGAGCGACGAGTTTGCCACGAAAATTTGCAGCACCATTTTGATTCATTGCCTTACGTGCCCATCGATAACTGTGCTTCATGGTTACTGGCAGCATGTTTTTTTTTTTGCTAAGACACGGCTCTCCTTGGACTACATGAATCAGAATAAGGCTATTGTGACAGCATACGTCTGTGATTTGTCCATATAAGCCCAAGGCCAGTAAATCCAATCACTGACCACAAAGCAGAGCTGCATACACATAGGCTTTGAATCAAAATTGTGCACAAACCTTTCCGCCACAAAACCGTGCCTCTGTTTTATCTACAGACTAAGCAAAGACCCGATTACTTGACTTCCGTGAAGAGAGCTGAACTTGTGGCAATGATCCAGAACAGAATTGAGGTTATTCAGTCGACGAGGCAGGAACAGCTGATCGCAGGTACATCAGCCAATGGATAAATGGCGACGGCTGAAGCGTATAGGGAAGTGTGAAATCCAGCGTGAATTACAGATGAGCTCGCAAAACTGGCGGGTGTGTGCAGATGAGGCAAGGAGCCTGGCAGCGGTATCAGGAACTAAATCTTGTTACATACACACGTGGTGTTCGGGGGGGGGGGGGGAACTACGGTGGGCGTGCCAACAGGTTGGTGGACGAGTTCTGAAAACTTTCTTCCGAGAGCAATCACCACGTCTTCCGGACCTGAGCGAGGTGGCAGCACACGTTTCTCGCGTTCAAGAGGACCTGGATTCGATTCCTGGTTCGGACATACTGATTTCTGTTTTTCAAGGTAATTTTTCCTATGCTGGGACGGTTCCTTCATGCAGGTTAAAGTCGCCTCCTGCTACGCGCTTCAAATGCGTTGCAGTGTTTTCGTAAAATAATTTTTGAAGAAACTATTCCACATGTTCCCATTGTGTCAATGTACGGAAAGTAAACACACTTTGGGCAAGTACGAAGTGTCACTAAGACACCACGCTCATTAAAAATACTGTTTCGAAGCCTTCCAACATCACTAAAAACGGCTTTTTCAGACAACCGTATGTATGTGAAACTCAGATAGATAGTCTACGTTCACTGAACTTTGCTGCATACTTTCCACCAATAAAATTATATGGCCACCGCTTGAGTTCCATAGGTTGGAGGGAATCTCGTACGCTGTTTCAGCTCTTGGCTTGTTGTAGCGATGCAGCATTTAATGCGCGCTTCAATGTCTTCCTTATAGCTTCGTCACTTCTGAGCCTCTAACGTGAGGCCACTGTTTTAACTGTTTTTGAGAATATTATTTCTTAAGTCCTTAAAGTGACCAGACATCGCAGAACCAACAGCGTTGTTAAAGAAACGCTTCTGAAATGTAGGCGATTGCCAGGATACCAGTATATGTTACAACACACCGTGTTTTTTTCATTGCGAAACACGTTAATATGAATAATTACCTAGACAATTGTATTTGTGTGCCAAAATACTGTTGGGAATATTATATTTGTGCGATAATTTCATCTGCTCATTTTGGAAATAAATGCTCAGGAGATGTCAGCAACACCACGACTCAGTGTTATAATTTAACGCTGCCTAGTTCTTTCCCGGTCATCTTTTGTTCGATTTTTTTTTGGCAACATCAGTGGTTAACAGATGGTTAATGATACGGTCATCAAACCTCAATCATATGCTTTACAGGCCGGCACTATTATTTAAGTTTAAAATTGGCGTGGACAAATTTAGTACAAAGAAAATTATTTTTGGTTTTTGTTTCTGCACTTAACGGAGTTAGTGTGGATTTTAAACGATAATGCATACAGAAACCGATTTCTTGGTCCTGACACAAATTTTGCTGGCGGGAAATATTTTTTGCCGGCAAAATAGTTTCTCTGCAAGGAAAATTTTGGTTTGAAGTAGCTTATACATTCAACATGCACTGCGCACCAGCTTAGATGTAGAGTGGCAGCTACTGAGTGAAGGGAACATTCAAGGAATTAAAGCTGCAGGCATATAAATAGCATATAAATACTGGAATGAAATCGACCTATGTAAATCAGCCTTTCGAAATTAAAACGGTAGTAATATTATATGCGACACACTCCAGCTTGTTACCCGCCAAGTTACATAGCGCGTGCTGTAACAAAAAAATTTCGTTGAAATTAAAATTGTTCAGTTGTAAACTTAATGCTAAAAGCAACTCTTTATATATTTTTAAGATAAGCTGTATTTTAATGCCTTTGAATGTTTCTTGCAATGGGACAGAATGACAAACTGTATTATTGTGGACATACGCCATTGCAATATTATGTCGTCGCAGAAATATTTTGTCTTCATCGTTGTGTTGTCTGTGACGTCGTCGTTGTTATTATAGTGCCTCAGTTGTTATCCTGTCTTGTGTCCATTATTGTATTCTTCCCAGTATTGTCTGTGCTGTCTTAATTGTGATGTCCTGAGTTTTACATATTAGTTTGTTTTGTATTTCGATTTTTATTTTCGGTGGCTTATCATCCCCCCCCCCCCCTTAATTTGTTGTTGACTAACTCCTTATGGGATCTTTCATGTCCTGCTGTTTTGGTTTATGGATGTGTTGACTCCAGCCAACTCGGCTTGTTTTCTCTTTTTTTCGTATTTCGCTGTTTGTTTTCCTTTGTCTCTTTCAAAGATTTCTGGGACGACATAATATTGCAAAGGTGTATGTCCACAATATTACAGTTTGTTAAGCTGTATTTTTCAAAAAATAGTTTTGTTTTTATTAAGGAAATTACACCACAAAAGAACATTTTTTAGAATAATGGTGTATTAACACCAACTGTTTATCTATATATATATAGATTTTCATAGTTGTAATTCAAGATTTTTTTTTACTGCAAGCCATTTTTTCATATAATTATGAAGAAACGTATTTATTGTAAACATGTGAAGTAGATGTGCGTCATAAAAGTAAAAGCACGAGCCTGTAATTACGGGTATATTGCGTAAATGACCGCTATAACGGGTTCGGTCTCTTGAGGCCGGTGAGTAAATCAAATAACGAGGGAGGGCTGTTATTCAAGCTGACGGTGCTCCGTTGCATATTCAAAGCTTCTAGAAGGTGCGGCACAGGAAAGAAACACAAGCTATATAGCTCAGGAAACCTGCCTGGACGGGTCCGCAAGGAAATTATGCAACGTCGCGCGTTCTTCGCTAAGTGATCGTTCAACGGCACGTCTGCTATTGGTTTTCACTTTTCCTCTAGGTGCCCTTCGGCTAGTTTCTTCGACTTCGCCTAGATGATTCGTCGTGAAGGGTCAGCGGTGGAATTACATGAGCGAACTTTCTCTGTAATCGCCCGCGGGAGCGTCAACAAATATTACGTCAAATGTCAAAATGCATGCGCGAACAACTACCTTACGCGCAAGAGGCGGATCCAGCTCTAGTTATTTTTTTAGGAGGGGGGTCTTTCTTTAAAAAGGAACATTCATCACAACTCGAGTAAAAAAGGGGGTTCCGGGGACTCCCCAGGAAAAAATTGCGCTATTTACTGCATTTCCTAAACAAAAAATTAAATATACAACTTAAAAAATGTGTAATATTGCAAGGTTAAATTGTACATAAAAGGTAAAATAAAACCTACTCCAAAGTCGAATTTTAGGTACAGTCAGCTATATTTCGTAAAAAGAATGTTGCACCACTTTGATTCAATGCCTCACGTGCGCATCTGTAGCTGTGCTTCATGGTTATTGGCAGATTGTATTTGTGCAGAGGCGCGACTCATTTGACTGTGCCAATGAGAATAAGGTTACTGCGATACTATGCGTCTGAGATTTGTGGGCAAAACCCCAAGACCCTGAGAGTTACAAATTTTCAGTCACTGAGCGTGATGCAAAACTGTAGATGATCATATAAGTAGGGCCACGATTTTGTCGCGTAAAGATTTTTGCCCCACTTTGTTTCAGTGACTCACGTGCACATCGGCAGTTCTGTTTCATGGTTATTGGCAGCGTGTCTATGTTCAGACACGTTTCTCATTTTACTGCACTAATCAGAATAAGATTATTGTGAGTCTGTACGTCTATAATTTGCCAAGGCAAGTGAGAGTAAAATCATCCAACCACATACGATGTAGTAGAGCTGCAGGTGTGCACATGACGCATCGAAACCAAATGTTGCAAAAATCTTTTCGCCATAAAATCGCGGCTCTACATATAAGGCATTAAAACAATTGTTGGAATATTATTTTCACCAAAAATCATTAGCTGTACGGATTATTTATTTTTTGATAGGGCTCAGTATCGAACCTACATAGGCTTCGTCACCACTGACTTTTTTGTTAATCCCGGTGCGGTCCACATTGCTGTAGGACATTTAGGGAGATTTATTTACACCCCGAATACTCTATTCAAACACGTATTTTAAACTGTCAAAAACTCCCTGAAATATATAGGCCTACTCGTTAGTTTTTTCCTTACATGATCATTCCTGTAGCAATATTCTCATCTTCCCAGCACAGAAAATGGCTTCCATCCGAAAGCGATGTCATGAGAAATGATTCAGCTCCGTAGAATATAACATGCGAATTTCAATCCTTGCTCGCGCCAGGCTCCCGGGTGCGCAGCGCCAACAATGCGTCAGACTTCCTTAAATAGCGACACAGTATATTAATTTGATTTAAAATTTTTATTGTTACGTATTTTTTATATTTGTACTAGTCATGGTTTACTTTGAAGACGTTTCACTCATATTGGGAGAGGGGTGGAGGGTTAAACCCCTAAACTCCACCCCTTCCTCGGTGCACAACTGTACCGGCAGCACTCCGAAATTCACGTTGGAGCCACGACTCTCGTCTTGTCTTCGAGTAGTTCCACTTTCTCCGCTGTGTGAGGAAGGTATGGTTAAGGGTGTACAGAGATGTCGTGGACATGCTTTCTCCCGCCATCCACTTCCAACTATCGGCGTCAGGGATCTGCTGCTGCTCGCCCTATATAGGGTGAGTCACGACCAAGTACGTTCATTTAATGTGGCGGTAGCTTGTTTAAAGTAAGTCGAACACGTGCCTTGACTTTTCTCGCTTACCACGTACTTCGAAAACGTCGTAATGTGCGGGGAAAGAAGTTTTTTTACGATACAATTACACATTTCCCTATTGTGACAATGTACGAAAAGGAAACACACTTGAGATAACTACGAATGTCAGTGTTAAAACACCAAGCTCATTAAAATACGTACTGCTTCTCATGGGGTAAAAATAGATGGGGAGGGGGGTAATAATTGCTGTACTAATTTTAATATTCATCTTTAAGGAGGTAGAATGGTCACCATCTTGGATAGTAGCGTTTTGCTTTCATAACATAACCATAAATTGTGTTTTATATTACTAAAATAAAGAGCACAGGTAAATTATTTAAGGTTTTCCCCAGCTGCAAGTTGGTGGGGGGAGGGGGAGTTATACACTTGCCCCCGCCTGCCTGTTATTGCGCCCCGTTTTCGAAGCCTTCCAACATTTTTACAACCTCCAAACGGCCTTTTCAGGTTGCCGTACTCCAAAATGTACTTACCTGATGTATACGAAACTCAGAAACGTGCATCGAACTATACGTATTTTGCACATTCGAGGCCTAAAAGTGTGGAAGCGATAAGGACGGCACAACACGCGCATCTCACCTCACCCTGCTGGGGGGCGATTAAATATCGCCTTTTATAGGTGCAACGCAAAATTTGCAGCTGCGTTGCGTCTGGTTGCGCTGAATTGGAATTATACACTCACGTAATGCCATAGAAGAAGCATTTAACTTGATATGCGCTTGCGTTGCGCTGCGTCGGTTCAAATAGCAGGTGGTGATATTTTTTTAATCGGCCCCCTTGTCTCTAGGTAGAAGTCTCTTCCCTGGCGTGTAGTCTTCTCGCCGACAACTCGCGTCTATGAGGCATTCAGTGATACCCTAATATTTTGTGACGTCATATTAAAGTTAAAAGTGCATTGCAAACTCCTATTCGTTTTGAAAGTTTCTGCACCAACATATTTTAACCAAAGAGGACTGCAAGAACGCCCATTTTCTCCCGACATAAAGTATGTTTCAATCAGTAGAGGTGAACCTGAAATGGGTATACACACGTGCAACGCACTTTGAATGCTATTCTTAAGCAGATATCATTCACGCGAGTTGAGCAGTTTTGGAATAATCCGGTAACGGCACGAGTTATGCACGCAGCTAAGCGGACTGGGCAGGCGACCACCTTAATATTTCATAGTGAAAATGTATCGGCGGGAATCTTGCACGCTAGTTTATCGCTTGGTTGGCATTTGATGCTCTTCAATGTTGCCCTTATAGCTCTGTCGCTTTTAAGCAAAACCGCTCAAGTATGTAGCGCCCGTAAGTAATCAAAGCGACAACCACCTTGAGTGTCGACTTATGAAATAATAAAGAAATTTCATTATAACGACACTGTTCAGAACTTTGTTACTTAATATCAAGTAGTTTTTTTATTTGACATTCATATAAACGCAATTTCAAAGTAAATATTCAGGGTAACATTACTCTTAACGGACAAATTAAAAAAAAAAGTTTTTTTTTTTTCGACTTACTCGTATTTTAACAGGTATTATCACACAAAATTAACTCCAACCTGACTATCTTGTACCCATTTTCGGTAGACGCCTGGGTCTCTTCCAGCTATTGGGTTGACTCTGTACTGTAGGTAGACTTGTACAAAGGAGTAAATATATAGGAAAAAAGTTTGTATTTCTACAAAAAAAACTTGTAAACTAGTTGGCAAAACATTTCTTAAGACTGTCTTAAATATTTGCATTAATTACATGTATTCATGTAAGAACGAATTCAACTAATATTTATTAGCAGTAACGTGTTAACTGTGAAATAAAAGCCAATGTCGGCTCATTTGACAATTTTTTTTTTATAAATTTTTCATAAATGTTTTTAAACCTTGGTTTCCAAAATAATTGAGTGACACTACACTACAAAAACGTAGTAAAACTAACAAAAATTAGTTCGGCAAAATACAGACATTGTTCGGAAATGTACAGAAATATCGCTGCATGTGTTCACTTGCAAGAAATATATTTGTATTTTACACAAATTATTTTTATTACTAAAAATCAATATTAGTAAGTATTTATAGATGACCTGGAACGTTGTGTTGACAAATTTGGCAGGAAGCGTTTGATGTTATCCCGACTTATAACAAATATGTATTTTCGTAGAATAATATCTTACAAGATAGCGGAAAAAGAGGCTATATACAAGCTTATATGTTTGTGATATGTATTGTCTGCATACTAACTTTCGGTGAAATCGTTTAAATTATTTAATCGATACAGTTAACTATTTTACGATACACTTAATGAAGTCGCAATTTTAAACTTGGTGACCAAATTTGGCGGAAACTAATTATTGATTACCCTAGACATGACACAAAGATTTGTCTTCCCATAAGGAATCATCTTACAATATTTATTACAAGAGTACGGTTTTACTGGGTTATTATATTTTTAAAAATAATAATTTAAAGCATACCAAGGTTGGTCTAAATGCGTCTAAATTCCGAGAAATATAAATCTGATAAATTAACAGGGTCTACTTATCAGTACCTAAGAATAAAACACGGCAAAAATTCGTATTCTGAGTTCTAAGCTGTAACAATATATATAGCCTGTGCAGTACGCCCGCGGCTTTGCTCGCGTGTATTACTCAGAGCAGATACCTCCTTGTACACTAGGTAGTTCAGTCATCAAGTGTTAGAATGACAAAGCTGCTATCAGCGTCTTAACTCTGCAGCAGGATAAGTAGCTATAGCTGTCCACGCGAAAAACAGTCTTAAGTTTGTCCCTGCCACTAACAGCGACTTCGCCTGGGCTTTATTTATCGTCACAGCAAAGTTGACGTTGTGGGGTAGTTACAGACTGTTAAATTTAAAAGGTTAATCTAATTAAATACGTAGTTTACGTGGTATTAAGACTGATTTCTCTCGAGCACAACCAGTGGTGATGGTGCCGTCAATAACATATTTGTTTTTCGAAACCTTCACTTGAAGTTAAGTCGCATTAAGGAATTTCAGCGGGATAATGTTTCGCTGAAATATAAACGCATTTGGTGTCCCAACCTTGAGGTTAGTGAGGTGGGCTGATACTGCCGAAGATCTACCGTATAGATAGTGAGCTGCATAATCCATTTTCATCACATTTGAACGACTTCATTCGAATTACGCTAATTTCATCTGCCTTGCAGTTTTTTTGTCAGAATTGCACGTTTGCACAGTCTTTAAAAGGAATTTCAGCCTAGAACCTCCCGAACGATAAATCGAAGCTCCAAACAACTGTACCACATAACGTCGAAATTATTCATGAAAACTGCTTTTTAAATGAAATTTTAATTTCCTGGGCGCATAGAGGTTGTACAACACTGCGTCTCGATATAACTGTAGAATGAAACTCAGGTATAATTTATTTCTCGCTGGTCGTACCTGCTTTTAGGATCGTCTGCCTTTAAAGTTCACAAACAAAGTTTTCTATTTAGTTAAGTTATCTAATTCAATAATAAAATTTACATTACTTTTTTACGTACTTATATAAGCATCATTCTGACGCGAATACCACCTCAATATATCTACTGGTTAGATACGTATCATCGACTGATGGAAAACAAATGTTATGCCTTTTTAACCCCTTTAGGTGTCGATTTTCGAAAAATCTTAATTCCACACCTTAAATATTTGTTCAAGTATCCAAGTGAAGTGAAAATCACCATGATAGCTCGTACGCTCAAACCAAAATCGATTATTCATTAAAAATCACATATCACTCCTGTACAGTACTGGGAGTTCGAATTTTGAAAAATCTCAGAACCTTTATGCGGCCACTTACCTAATCATCATCCTGAAGTCAAAATAAACAGAACATCTCGATTGAATCGATACATATAGAAGATTTATCTAAAACACATTCCGGGTCTTTTCACCTCCTAAGAGACTGAATTTCGAAATACCCTTGTATCACATTTGGGACTACTTAACTAGTGTCTCTTGGACGTGAAAAACACGACGGTAGCCCGTTATGTTGAAGATACATCGACGATTAATTGAAAAAAACATTTCATAACTTTTCACCTCTTTTCACTTCCTTAGGTAGGGAGTTTCAAAAATTCCTGAAATTACTTTTCAGGTATTTGAGTAAGCATCAATATTAAAAGTCACGTCACTATATAAAATTTATGTAATCTATATATTTATATGTCGATTGTGAATCGACAACAAATTTTACCCTTTTTTTTTACCTCTTTGAGGCCAAATTCCGAAAATATATTCAAATGGTATTTGTGATATTTACACAAGAATCAATCTAAAGCAAAGAGCACTTCGATATCTTGATTAGTTCGATAGAAACGAAGGAATAATCGAAAACACATTTCACACATTTTCACCCCCTTAATGAAAGAATTTTGAAACTTCTTGGAGTTGTGTCATAGACGTTTATATACGTAACCAATTAAAGTAAAAATTACGATGATAGTCAATTGTGTTTCAGTGATATAGACGATTCATAAATAACACATTTGACCCCATTTTACTGCTTGTGGTGTGAAATTCAAAAAAAATCCTAAAGATACTTTTTAGGTATTTATGTAAGCAACATTTTGAAGTGAATACCAACTCTCTATCCCGAAGGATTCGGTAGCTATCGATAGATAATTGGAAACACATGTAAGGTTTTTTCACTCCCTTAATGTTGAATTTCAAAAAATCCTTATATTGGCAAATATGTATTTGTATGTGTGTCCTATTAAAGTAAAAAATCACGATGATAGGCCGTCGGATTCGATCTCTATCGACGGTTCTTCGGGAAACATTTAACCCCATTTCACACTCTTAGAGGTCGAATTTCCCATCTTTGTGCTCGCCTATAACTTGAGTGGAACCCACGCAAAAAATTTGGTCTAGGTCAAGTGGTTTGGGCTGCAGTTTAATATGTCAGTCAGTGTTCTCTTACATAGGATATATAATGTAGTGTTATCTTACAAAATCGAGGGCTAGTGTTAATTTACGTCCACAAATGCAATGTTAAAATATGAACTATCGAAAAACCAAACTTCTTAAATCTCGATTCACTGGCTTCGAAATATGACACATCACACTAATATTGAACGTGGTTGAAT
The DNA here is from genome assembly GCA_003012365.1 of Medauroidea extradentata. Classification (NCBI taxonomy): domain Eukaryota; kingdom Metazoa; phylum Arthropoda; class Insecta; order Phasmatodea; family Phasmatidae; genus Medauroidea; species Medauroidea extradentata. Next base: position 143,732 of record PNEQ01066824.1, on the reverse strand, counting down.
AAAATCTTCAATTAAGCATCCGTTGTTGCTGTACACTTTCAAAGTATGATGTTTGCCGAGACTGGATAAATTCGGTTCACAGGTTTAGAAGTTTCTAGAAAAACATAGCGATACGCACTGCAGAAACACATACGTAAAAGTGATATCGTGAACCTCCATTTCGGGAAGTAAGTCAAATATCGTGCGTGTCCTAGGTAGATTAGATACTTCTGGCTAGGTCGTCAGTGGAGGAGGAGGCTGAAAGACGAACAGCGAGTGAGTACATTCACAGGGCTACACAGTTTGAAACAACCGGTGTCTGCAGACGCCACGGCACACTGGCCAATTTTCTTTAAGTGACCGGTACAGACGTGAACTGGTGCTTTCTAACAACTGGCTTGGCTCGTCGGCATCACGCGCCCGTTTCTCTGGACAACGGTCATTTCAGCGCTCACTTCTGGCACGCGATTCGATACTATTCTGCGGTGATTGGAGTCACGATTTACCACAGCCTGTGCTGCGATCATGATTCTTCTGTTTAAACATAGACTCTTGCTTTCACTGTTACAACACTACAAAACTTCAGTATGACATAATACTTATACCTTGTAATTTTAAACTTATTGGTCGATTATTCATATACTGCTGACCCATTGTAAAATTTTCAGCCTGTTATGAATTTTCAGACTATCACTAGTGCTTATTGAATTACTAATATTACTGTATTACAGCAGATAACAATATCAGACACGAAGACGATGATAATAATAATAAGTATTATTATTATTATTCTAAAAACAGGGAGGGTTCGCGAGGACAGGTTATTTCAACACTGATATGGCAGACTTCTGAATTAGGAGGGCTTACACGAAGTGAAGCCCTACAATGATGAAGCGGGGGAATGCTGAGGGTGAGGGAAACGGCAGAACCCAGCGCAAAAGAAATAGTTGTCAGTCCATGATACTTATAAAGGTGAAACATAACTGCAAGATTTTTTATAAAACTGTTCTGGTACTGGTCGCACAACATTTTAGGAGTATTCAAGGTTTTGCGTTTGTACTTTGGAATGTGTTTCCTATTTTACTTTTGCCTGTGCCTAGACGAGCTGTTTGGCCGAAATTGAAGGGGTGACTAGCGATAAGAGAAAGAAGATTGTCAGCTCAGGAATGCTTCTTCTTAAAAGAAGGCTGTGGTTACAATCGGTTACAGCTGTCCTGTAAGTAATGATATTAGGTGAGGACGTTAATTAATGACTTTTGGTGCATTAAGCACCTGCATGTTGCACCTGTTTCAGGCAACTCAGGGTTAGAGTGACGTACTGTTTCTCGCCACCTTATAGGAAGTGTCCACTGGCATGAAGTGCGGATGTGGAAGCGATAGAAAGGGGATTGGGGGGGGAGGGGAGGTGAGGGCACAAAAAAAAACCCTGACAGCAATGTAACTGAGGTGAAATTCTCCGTCCGGTAATTTCTCGATCCTCCTGCATGTGGAGTTGAATACTGACAACTTAGTGGGATAACCTGAGAAAACATTTCTGTTAAACTAGGGATAGCAAACACGTTTGGCTGCTCATGCCGTTTAGGTTTCTCCGACAACGATCAGAACGCTAACAAACAGAGTACCGTAAAACGTGGCGAATAGGAACAAAATTGGCAACAAATTTCTGGCTTACACTATTTCCTTTAATAAAAATTAGTTTATGATAGGTCCTACATATAACGCCTGTGAAATGTTTTAACTTTCCTACATAAATACACAGTTTATAAATCAGAGTTTATGCTGAAAACTTTGCTCTGAAATTGAGTTCCTATTCACCCCAGTGTTTCTATTCACCCCGCTTTACGGTATTTTGTTGCTAAATGTTTTGGTACGATTTCGACTGCAGTAGGGACAATATAAGCACTGCTCAAGTTATTCTGCTGAAGGGACAATCTTATAAGTTGATGGAACACTGTGTTTTATGGTAGGAACTATGTTTACAGTTGTGAAAACAATGACGTTATACAGCATCCCAACTGTTAGGTCTGTTACCACTTCCGTGTGTTGAACTGACGGTATAGGCAACCAAACTTGATTTCTGTCCGCACAACAAAACGTTCTACTCAGTTCGTCTTCTACCAATGAGTTTAACATGGACTTCGATGTGAAGGACTGAATTGAAAGTCCTTGCTTGAATATTTGAGGTCGAACCATGTATGTAAATACACATCCCAAACTCATATTTGTCAAGTTGCTAGAAATAACCAAACAGGACAGTAATGAACGTGTCTTGTAACACCAAATCAGTCGTGCAGCCGCGAGTTCGTGCGCCAACAAATAAGTACGGCCGCGTTACGTCCAAGTCAAGAGACGAGGTAGAAAGTGAGCGGCTGCAGGCAAGTCATCGTAAACTTACGTCTGCAGTGGTTTTGCCGTCACTTTCGCCGCGTCCACTCGCATCAGCAGGCGACACTTGACGTGGATTACGTATCTGTCTGCAGTCCTTCGTCAGAGTCGTCTCCGGAGATCTTGTCGAGTCGTGAAGATGGCAATTAAACTGCCAAGGATACGTACGCTGACGAGCACAAATTAAAAAAAAATAGGGGAAGGGGTTTCTAAATGAAACGAAAGTAGATCTTATTTTTTCCTTACCCTGAGGCGACTGAAAGCAGCTTGCGGTGAGTTAGTAGAGAAAACTCTTGCTCGCTACAGGGAGATACCAGAACGCGATTTCACCTTCCTTCTTTCTTCGTGTTACAATGGCTGTCTTCATCGAGGTAGAAGCTACGATGCATTTCCAGTTCGTTCTCTGGCATAAGGCATTTGTACAGATTTCGTAGCCATCCTATTCCTAATGTAAGCAAGAAATCTTTTCGATACGTTGTCTTGCCTTTCCAAACAAGAATTTTCATAAGCTTCGTAACCAGTTGGCATTGCTTGCAGCAGATTACGTTTAGCACGAAGTGACGACGACTTTTGTTCGCACATCCGTTGTAATCATACTTTTTTTTTCTGCGTTCTGTAGTTGAGTCGCATTACTGTCTTCTTGGAACCAGGTCGGTGGTATAATAATTTCCAAGAATTAGGTCACACAAAGGGTACTGAGCTTATATTATTAATTTTCACGTAACTTAAGTATAGTTCAACAAACGCATCAGTTGAAGATATAGTGATTTACATCATTTACACATATGAAAGAGTATTTAAGTGTTTGCAATTAAATTTTGTAAGATAAAAAACTTCCACTTTTCTTAAATATTTTATAAATAGTGAAAAAAAATTTAAAGTTACCTCAAAGAATATTTTTGTGTCAAATACAGTTTATTCCTTTGATGATTATTATGCTTGCTGATAATGTCCTAAGTACTTCTCCATACTCTGTTCTCTCGATTTGTTCTATCTGATGTTTTATTTGTATGTTTTCCAGTGTCTTCATTTTAATAGTTCAATAGTTTTTGCTATACGGATACATTAAACGCTTCTTCTAATTATAATTGGCAGTATTTTTAATGGTGTGATGATTTACTTTCATATTTAAGTCCAGCCATATAAGTCAACAGTATTGCATTATTGGTTTTTGATTATTTGATTAAGTTTGCTCTGAACATGTAGGCCTATGTATTAGACCTAATGTAATACGTTTTGCAATGGACATGTCATCTACACCTTACAGTTACAGCTCGTGAGAGGGTCTATGGAAACTAACAGAAACAAATAAATAAGTACAGCTTCAACAGTAAGTTATCTGTCTTGCATTGTGCAACATCTCAGCGGTTATGAACGTAATGACTGCGCGAGCTATGAACTACATACCCCGCAAAGGAACAGTTTGCAACAATGGGTAGTAACTTAAGTTATTTATTTCTAATCATAAAAAAATACAGTGTAAGTTGTATCGTTGTTTCTTATTTTAAATTGTGCAATATTGGTTATCTACGGGCCTAGCTGTAGTCATTTTTTAAGGTAGAAGGACATTTCGTGGCTATTTATAGATGTGAAAATTGTGGTGCTGTATAATTAATCAGGTACAGTCACAGTCAGCACACAATTATCTTAAGTATTAAGTCATATGATTACAGAATCACCTCTGGATGTTCACATACAAAAGCTGACTTATGGTGAGTTTTTTCAGTCACGTGACTAGGTTATGTCGATCACAAGGAGCTTGATAACCGCCTGTAATGCTGTTCAGCGTCTTAAGATAGCGGGAATAAAAAAGCTTACGTGTTACATACCTGTTAAATATTTTACCAAAGGTGAAGTTCACAGCTCATAATTAATACTATTTTATTTATTTTACGTATAATATTAGTTTCGTGCATGTTTCATCGATATTTTGAATACGGTGTGTCCAGTTACACTTTGTTGTGGTTTTGATTATGTGTACTGTTTACACTTTTTTTTCGCTCCAAATGGCGATTTTCGTCCACTAACAGCCGCGTACCTTGCACGAGAGCAGGGTGAGTGAGTAGTCGATTGAGAAGCTTCAGAGGTGCATTAGGTCACGGATAAACTTTGCTCGGGTTATGTTAAGACGACGCGTGACGCATGTTGTTAGGTCGATCATACTCATGGTTATGTTCTTCTCAGCCTGAGACACGCAAAACAAGCCAGCCAGTTAGCCTCCTTAAATGAAGCAAAATAAGAGGATTCTCTATGTGATTACCTTTCTAACAAGTTTCCCTGAAGGAAAAAAAAAATTATAAAATTACTTGTTCAGCGCTCTTGAACAGGCGAAACCTGTATTAATCATAGGTTGTTTCTACACAAGGTAGAAATGTGTTTCACTTAGTTGCATTTTTTTGTATACAAACAGCTACTCTTTTACAAGTTATCCTGGAAGGTAACCGGGTTAGAGCTAAACAAGCGAACTTATACATTTGAAAAAGTTGTAATAATGATTCCTCTTACTAATTTGCGAAGTTACTCACAAATAATATGTCAAGCTACTGTTAAAATACACTGTTTATCGTTACATATTTCCTTAAAATATGTACTCTACTCAAGATTTTTATCGCAATATTATTTCAGTAAAGTGAGAAAAAAGAATCTTTGCGGCAAAAATTAGTGTGTAAATTTCGTCAGGCTTACGTAAATGTTACTTTGAAGCAGAAGATTCGCAATCTTGGATTATGTAAATAATTACTCTGACTTAAATTTCAGGGTACATTTTGCTCATTATAAAAATAGTTTCTGCAATCTCAAAAGCTAAATAATGAAATATTATGTTATTGCTGTATTAAAACAGTCAAAATGTAATATTATTTGCGCTTTCGTAGCCAAATATGCAAAAAAAAAAAATCAGAAATTAAATTCACAAAAAACGTTGAGTTAGTCTAATATGGCTACGGATCAGGTGGTGTGAGACTAAATTGTGGAGGAGCTGTTCTCAGTACAAGCTGCATAATATATGCTCAATGCTGGTCCTGTGTCAAAGCGAGTAAGCACCACTCTGTCCTCGCTATCTTGCGGGCAGGGATTAACCTAAAGACTAAAGCTGGAATCACACGACGCAATTTACAGATTGCGCAGCTCATTGTATGCTATCAGCTGCGCAATAATTGCAATGGAATCTCTCTCATTCGCTCCATGTCCACCTTCTACATGGCGCAATTCACAATGCAATATACACGCAATTTTTTCCTTTCCCGCCAAACTATATGTTGTTGCTAGGCTTACCGTATTGAATTGGAATTATTTTAAAAACGTATCAGTGAGTATATTCCTCCAATAACCAAAACACACTCTCACATGTTCACTCCAATACTTTTGTTTACGTGTACAGTAAAGCCCGCGAAAACTCAACTTGATATGGCCAATCACAATTCTTGTTCCACGCAAATTGCAAGGCATTGCACAGAAATATAGAGCTTGTTCTATGCTCACAAATCGCGTCGTCGCTTGCATTGCATGTGATATTCCGAGAATTTTGCGTCCGACATGCAATGCAATTTTAGCAGATTGCAAATGAAATTGCGTGTTTATTGCGTCGTGTGATTTCAGCTTAAAGGAAGGAAGACAGACCATAAGGCAGAAAGAAATCTAAGACCTTGTGAAGTCATTATTTCAACGGGAGAAACCCCCGACTGACAATTCCCGGTTCTCCATGTTTGGTGGAGGCCGCGGTGGCCGAGTGATCAGATCATTCGCCTCCCACCAAGGCGATCCGCGTTTGATTCTCGGCGGGGCAGGTCTCCGGATTTTCGCATGTGGGAATCGTACCGGACGATACCGTTGGACGGCGGGTATTCTCGGGAATCTCCGGTTTACACCGTCTCTTTATTCCGACGCCGCTCCGTACTCACCTTATTTCACCCTTCACCAGCGCTGAAGACCTCAATGTTAAGCGCTAACCAAAATCTCTCAGTCACTTCTTGTTTGATGTTGGCGACTTGCTGACAGTCTTTCCTATAAAAATCATCGGTACGAACGTCACAAAGATGCAGATGGAGAGTCTTAAGGATGCCGCCTACCACGAGCTTCAAATGCGTTGCAGTGTGTTCGTGAATACGCATTTTTTAACGAAACTATTCCACATGTGTCCGTTGAGTCAATGTACGAAAAGAAAATGCACTTCAAACTATGACGGAAAGGTAGTTAAATAAATCACCTCGTGAATTAGAAAAATAATTTCGGAGCCCCTGCAAAATGGCTAAAAACAGCTTTTTCAACATGTTGTATCTAACAAAACTACTCACAAGATTCAAATGAAAGTACTCTAGAAACATGTAATGGACTTCGATTAAAAAGTATTCAACAATAAAAAGATGAGGTAACCAATGAAAGTGTCGGACAGACGAGTGATCTACGATACCACTGCACGCCGTTTCAGTGTCTTCCGGTAGCGCCGGTCAACATCGCCCTTGGCACCGTGCCACAGCCACACAAACACACAGCCAGCAGGCGGGCGCCTTAACTGCGACAGCGTGCTGTCCTCTGGACCTGATAGTGGAATGAATTGATGGCGAAGGATGCTCTGTCTTTAAATGCTGCTGCAAGACACGCAAGTACAGTACTATTCCGATGTCATTGTGAACAGACGGGAGCATTTCCCTGAGCTACGATGGCTCGGCATATTGTGTGCCAAGTAAAACGCAAATACATTACATTGGCTCCTGCCATCACGACATAGTTACTGAGCACTCTGAAAGATCCCTTCTTATGACACATACTTTTCAGTGATTACTAGAGTCATTGATTTTTATGAAAAGAATTCTGCCACATGTTATTCCGATGCACTATGTGAAAGCGACCGCAGAGACCGAATGGTCAGACCATTCGCCTCCCACCAAGACTATCCGGATTCGATTCCCAGCGGGATGGATCCCCGGATTTTTGCATGTTAGAATCATGCTGGTCAGTGGAGTTTCTCGGGGATCTCCCGCTTCTCCCGCCCTTTAATTCCTATGCTGCTCCATATGCACCTGGTGCCACCCCTCACCAGCGTTAAAGACGTCGATGTTGAGCGCTGACAAAAATCTCTCACTCACTCACCCATATGTGCACGTCCGCAGCTCTGCATCGTGGTTATTGGCAGCGTGTCTTTATGCATAAGCGTCGCTCTTTTGACAGTGTCAGTGAGAATAAGGTTACTGCGACACCAGCCGTCTGTGACGTGCGGCTAAGGCGATGATAATTAAAATCCACGAATAACTGACCGCGAGACAGAGCCGCAGATACAAACGCAAGGTAATGAAACAAGTTCGTACAAAATTCCTTTCACCTAGAATCTGTGGTTCTAGTGATCACTTTTAGTTTTTAATTACTACATAGTTGCATGCAAATATGGAGAAGCCGAGCGAAGAAGACACATCCTGCCAGTGAATTAGAGAGATACGCTGGCGCTACTCTCCTGACTTCATGATGCGATGAGCTATAATGTGTGTTTTCAGGTTATCTCTGATTAGTAATGTCGAAGGAGGGGGTACCAAGGTACAGCAGTACGTCAGTGAATCTCTATACCCTCAAATGTTAGTACCTTGGTAGAGTCATTCAGCAAGGCAACAGTAGTCTCCGTATGGTGCAAATGATTGTGGAATGGCTTGTACCTTTACAGGTACTGGCATGGCCGAGCGAGGCACCCTGAACTGATCCAGACGTATCACGCGTGGGATACGCTTGGAGTCATCTCCGACCCGATGCTTATCTCAGCAGTCTGGATGGGGCTAGTTACAACAGCCGTAGGTCGAATTGTTTCAATTCTCATATGACAGCAGTTGTGACGTGGCGCTTTGTTTGCAGAGTTATTGTATATCGTTATAACACAACCAGTTACATTATCTTTCGTCTGACCTTGTACGCTATTATTTAATTTCCACAGGTGCTTAATTTATTTTTGGTTTTGGTTATGTCCAACTTATAGGGTAGTATACGCAATTACACGATGTAGAAACACATTCTCTTGAAAAATAAAATAAAAACAAACACCGTCTTCATTGCCGTATTTTAAAGATTTCGTTTCCAAAAAGACTACTTTAGTAGAAAGAATCACCGTAGTTTCGACCAAGCAGTACGTAACAGTTTTGACTGACCTTTCATGGAAGATTTAGTGCAGGTCTCATACTGCTGTTTCTCGTCTGCCTGAAATCCAACTGCACATTCCGACCTTCACATGTCTAGTGACACCTTAACGGAGTAACCTTGAGCAATTACAAACATTCAAAGGTCGGCGGGAAGAAGTGCTGATTTCCAAGGTTACGTCTGACACGATTCTGTGCAGGCGGCGTGGGGAATGCGTAGGATGTAACGGCAGTGTGCTGGATTCCCGTCTAAGAAGAATGACTGGGAGGTGGACAGAGGCAAAGAGAAAGAAGAACGGAAAGAATACGGCTTTCGTTTTGTTTTGTTTTTTTTTTTTCGCGTAAAAAAACCCAACCGTAAAAAAATTGTTTCTGACTCAATGGTTTCGAAGATTCGTAGAACGGGAAGTGTGTTTGAGGGTCGGACTCTTCCTGAACGGATTTAACGGTCCTACAGAAGATATTTGGAGGAATCTTAGGCTAACCGTTTGCTACTGGAACGCTTAAGACTATCTATAATTTTTCATTTTTACTAATTTCGCAGTAGTTATCTTAAGTTAAATTATATCGTAAAACCATCCTACAGTTATTTTGAAAATTGTTTTTTGTAAGAAGCCTTATTTTTTCCTCGACAAAAAGATTATACGCCTGTGACTACCTACTTCTGCAACATTTTTTTTTAATTTCGATTATGAGCCAATACCATAGTGTTTGTTATAAAAATAACAGGCAGCATAGTCATCATGTAACGGACATAACTAAGAAATTTAGAGAAGCAGTAGACGTGACCAAATAATTAGTTTTTATGAAATAATTAGTTTTTATGAACTAACGGTGCACTGGTCTCCTACATGGCCACGAATCACGTGATGTTTAACATAAGGGAATGATAAAATGTGTGAAATTCGTTTTCACAGGAAAAGTATTTGTGTGACCAATCGAAATATTCTGAAGCAATTCCACAGTCGAATTCGACTCTCTAGTTTCTCCCACGTGCAGTAAAGCTTTCTTGTTCTGATAAGACATTACTGTATGAGTTTAGTGATTTTATAATCAAGAAATGAGCGCAAGTAGATAATAATCGTTCGGATTTCGAATATGCCACGCTGTAAAGATTATTAATAAACTCAATTAGTAATAAAAATAAAATGTATGTCCCCCAAAAAATTATTTTATTACACACATTAAATCATGTTACGTTCTGTATGGATGAATATAAAATTGTGATGTGCTGATAAGGACACGTACTTTTACGTTATATTTTCTCTGTTTTTGTAATAATTTAAATTATTCGTAACAAATTGCATTATTTATACCATACACACATTATTTAATAAACTGCCCTGCAATTTAGATAAAATGAGTATAGATGATACCAACAATTTAAAACGTAATTAAAAAATATTTCTGAAAGAACATTCTTAGTACTCTCTTGGCGAATTTTTAAAAGAAGAATGGATATAATCAGATTGCAGAATTATTACTATTACTGATTATTTGACAGACTAATTTTATTTGTCATTTTGGCATATACTGTAATTTATTGTGTGCATGTTTTATGTAATGTGTTACTTGTTTTGTACTACGTTATTTTTTGTACGATTTTGTCTTGTTCTATACCATTAGCTCTAGTGGGCTATATATTTATGGGTTTCAAAGAGCGTATACTAAAATAAAATAAATAAAAAAACATGCAAGCAAATTTAAATATATATACATACATAGACACATACATAGGGGTCATGGGAAAAGGGACCTTAACTGCTTGTAAAATAAGATCCCTTTTCACATGACTTCACACGCACACACGCGCGCAGATGGATACGAGGTGGTTTTCATTTTAAATAAACATGTATATATTAGATTTATTTAAAATGCATGCCACCTCGCAAAACCCTAATGTTTATCAATTTTACGTACACGAGAGCGTCTACTTCAACTTGAATGTTGTGTTACATTAAACTACAAACTCGTATGTCTTGTCGTCTTGGCACAAACGCCAGGTCATTTGCGTTTATTATATTTCGTGTGAGCTCCAGAAAATTGGTACGTGTACCTAAAAAGTTCATGACGCTGCGTGCCGTGAGAAGAAACGCGTGCAATTTTGTACGTATTTTTTTGTTTTGTAGAAAGTGGTACAACTGAGTCATGTAAGTATATACGATACACTTTATGGAGTGTAGTCTAATTTACACCAAGATGAATAAACTCCCATTCACTTATGCAGTAGAATTATTATTTTTAAAACAGTGTTTACTTGTTTTCCGAAAGAGAACGGTCTCGCAAGAGAAACACTACTTCATCGCTTCTAATTAATCAAGATAAATAACCACACAAACAGTAATAAACGTACATCCCCGCCTTGAGATGGTACATAGCTAGGCGGAGCGAATTGAATTGTTTCCAGGCTTCTGAAAGCTTCGTGGACTTAGTTTCCGGCTCTAGGATGAAAGGCAAATGACGTGGGCGAGAAAGGGCAATAAGGTTGCTCTTCGCACGTGTTTCAAATGCGATCTAGCCGCTATGAAATCGGCCACAAATCAAGGAATGTACGGTTTGCGTAAATCTTAGCAGCTCTTTTGTTTCTATTGTTTTTTGCGATACTAATTTTTTTAAAGCTTAAACGAGAGCAAATATTAAAAATCCGTTTGGCAGTTTTCTTTAAAATGATTTTTGCTGTGATAGCAATTGTTTTAAAACAAGAAACTATACGGTTTCTACTAAAAGGAAATTAAGCAGAATTTCGTTATTTACATAATTAGTTAAATCTTTACTCTAAGAAAACTTCCTACAATGTTTAGGAAGAAATTCACCTAAACACAGCATGGGACAGTTACCATACTTCCGCCTTGTAAATATACAAACTTTTACGCTTGTTACAATACAAGTCTGGTAACTTCAGTATACATTTGATCGTTTTATAAAAAAGTTTAGGAATGCTACCACGGATGTCTGGGAAACAATTCTACAATACCTACTTTCTTAGCGCTCCTGTACGCACGTGTGGCAAATTTACTATTTTTTAGAGTGTATATCATTTATTGCCTTGAAAAAATCAGCCAACATAGACACGGCGATTTTAAACAAAACTGCTTGACAGTCTCGTATAGGAGTAAAACATTAATTTCTCTAAAAAATTAGAAACAAGATAGCATGGTGGCCTTGGGGGGGGGGGGCGTCGGCCTGGTTGTTGAGCTGCGCTACAGAGGGTTAGAAATACGCATTTATTTGAATAATTAACGAACGTGTTCTCAATGTGCCTATCTACGAAAATATAACACAGTGCAGAGAAAAATTGTAACGTACTTGCTATACAAAACGTGCATTGGAAGTACTCTTTACCGAGCCATCCAATACCGCTAAAAAAAATTCCTTTTCGCACAGCTGTATCACGAAATCTACTGCTCAGATTGGTATGGAACTACTGTTTTTCGCGAAAATAATTTTGCCCCAGTTTGTTTCAGTGCCAAACGTGCACATCTGTAACTTTGTTTCACGGTTATTGGCTGCGTGTCTCTGTGAAGAGCCGTATCTAATTTGACTGAGCCAATCACATTAACGTTCCTTCAACAACACACGTCTGTGATTTGCCGGTAGAATCCCCAGGCTCGTGACAGTTAAAATATCCCATCACTGACCACGAAGCAGAACTGCAGATTTGCACGTAAGGCACCGAAACAGCGTGGGGCAAAATTATTTTCGCCAAAAAACAGGGGTTCCTAACGATAGGTAGCTAGAATGATCTTTCGTTCATGCTTCCGGGATTAAAATAATACGGTCACCGCTTCAAATCCCATAGTTCCAGCGGTAAAACGGAAACACTACGCACAAGATTAGCGCCTTGTGCACAAGGGCGATGTGACATTGGATACACGTGTATCAATAGCTCTTAACACGCTTCGTACCTAAGCCTCAAATTCGCAAAATAGCTCCAGGCATCGGAGCCCTTAAGGATGTTCAAGTGTGATAAAACCATTGTTCTATATTTTCATGAAATATTATTAGTTTTGTGGACGATATTTGTGAGTATATTTTACTATTACAAAACAATTTTATTTCTCATAGTTTTCTCATAACGGGCTGTCAAAGTCAAAATTTGCTTGTTACGCTGCCCTGTAAATAGCGAAAACCAACTGACCTACTTAAACATAATATTTAACTGTGAACTTGCATCCCGTGGACCATGCAATAAAACATTAAAAAAAACCCACAACATAATACTTTGAATTTAAAAAAATCGTAAAAGTACTGAAAAAAGTTGCAAATTCAGCAATTTTTTAAAATACAAAAACAATTCGTGGGATTTTTAAATATTTTTTATTACGTAGCCCACAGTATGTTATTTCGCAGTGAATTATTTTATGCACTTATGTCAATTAGTTTTTACTATTTGCATGGCAGCAGAACATGCAAATTTTGACTTAGACGCACCGTTATGAGAAAACTACGCCAGCAAAAAATTGTTTCGTAAGAGGAAACTGTGCTCGCAAGTATTGTCTACAAAACTAACACTCTTTCAAATTAATATAAAATTATGACTTCATCGCACTTGAACACCCTTAAAGTAAAGTAATGATGTTTTTCTCAGGTAACAATTATTTTCCTTCGCAATTTCCATTCATTTGTAAGTTGACGGCCTCAAGGGGGACTCCTGGGGCTACTGAAGTGGTTCGCCATTGCCTTCAGCAGGGCTGAGGCTGATGGAATAAAAATACCAAGTTCTGAGGCCGGGATGTAGCACTGAAGTTCTACTCGACCGGTAATAAAATCCGGGACCGTTAGCCCATCAGCCAGGAGTTCTGACCACTCAGAAAACGGTCGGACCCGGTAACATTGCTTACGACAGTAACCAAGACTGTTGTTGTTGTCGTCCTCAAATATGGCGACATGGGAGAAAGTTTTATAACCGGATTGTTGTGAACTACGGGTCGTATTGTGACATGAAGTGTGGGCCGAGTCTCGCTGTTGCTTGGCTGGAACTACATCCGGACCTTTTCCTTTCAGTACAGAGGCAAAGGTCTTTTTGACGCAGTGAGTCGTGGCCAGCGTGTTACGGGTGCTTGTGAAATCGTCGTAATTGTATATTTTTTAAGAGATTCTTTGTGACTAAATTTTCGTTGGGTGATACAATTTTATCGTACACTAGCCGTGTGCCCGATGAGAGTACTCATTGGAAACATCCAGGGAACCATCCTCTTTTCTCAAATGTTAGAATTTCTTTAATAACAATTAGTTTCGCGTTAACAAATAAAGACTAAAAAGAGTATCCATGTAAATTTCCAAAGAAAAATTGGACTTCACACATCAAAGAATAACCAAGAACTTTTCACAATATACCACATTTTGAGTCCAGACTTGGGGTTGGCGAAGAATACTATGCCAAATGCAATCGAGAATAAAGTCATGTTGTTAACAGCATTCTGAAAGCCTGTGAAGGAAGAGGAGACAATAAACTGTATTACTGCTATTAATAGGCTACTGCATGAATACGTTTCAACTTAAATATCTCTGAATCTCTTTCTTCCCGTCAGTTTCTACGCGTGTTTCGTACTTTTAATTTCAGGTCGATTCGAGATACTTCCCTTTTGATAAATCTACCCTTAAATGAGCCAAGCGTATTTTTTTTATTTGGTACTTACTTTTGAAGTTATTCAGCAGCTTAACCAACAAATTCCACGTTTCTAACTTCAAAAACAACTAACTACGGATAGTAAATTTCGTCCCTTATTTTACACACCCTTAGTGAATGAATTAAAAAAAAAAAAAAGAAAAAAAGAAAAAACGCTGACACAATTCACCTTTATTTGTAAATAAAAGTATAAACGCCAATTTACATATTTCTGACATCAAAAATGACAAACTTCCATGCCAACATTCATTCCTCTAGGTGGTGAATATTCAAAAAATCTTTCTTAGTGCTCATCTACGTTATATAAGGAACGGTACTGTGCAAAATGTCATTCTTCTGGACCCACCAGTTTAAGCTCAGTCAGTGTTGAGTTCGATTAAGTAGATGGTTTTTACATAACAGTATGTCGATGTCACAACTTGCGTTGCCACTGAGACGTACAAATAACGAATACCAACCGTCAAACTAAAATGAAAATATTCTTACAAATTAAATGCCATTTCAACTAACTTATGAAACAGAATATTGAAATTCCGGACTTAAACAATTTTTGCTGATTTCAGATGTTGAAATACAAACAATTTTTTTATTTGGAATTTCTATGTAAGGCAGATCATGGCATGTAATTACAATGCGAATAATTCATTTCCAAAAGTAAGTTGGTTTTCGTATTTTCACATGTATTTTTACTTTGAAATGTCTTTATGTGAAAACTATTTGAGTGAAATAACGTCATGCCTCGAAAACGTAATCAGAAGTAGGGCATAATATTGTCTATAACTAATAAAAACAAAATACTAAATATTTTAGTGAGGCGCATTCTTAAGGTGGCCGTCTGGCTGGGTGTAAAAAACCCGAGGTCTAGAAGCATGGAGGTACTAATCGCGACATATTCACACACATCAACCCTCATCATATATTATAGTCTCTAGTTGCAAAATACTGAACTGGTGTGCAACCTTCGCGTCAACAACGAGCAGCGGCCGTGTAATTTAAATTATATTGCATTGAAGATTAAATTGTGCTGCACGTCCTTATACTACTTTAGAGTCACTGCACCAACATGTCAACTCATCTTAAAAATACTACGAAAACATAATTTTTTTATCCGTTCGCTTCTTTGTTATCACTGACTTTGGAAATAAATGGAGAACCTGAAATTGGTATGTAGGTTTGTAACTATTCGTGAATGGGCAGACATTGCTCACGTTTGGGAACGTAACGTAATGTGCTGTAGTTGTGTGCACACTATTTGGTAGATAGTTAGATGATTGTGTGAGTTCGCAGCTCACAGGACAGTGTCTTACTACGTCCCTGGCAGGTGCGCAAAATGTTGCATTCACTTACATCTAAGACCCTGAACTGTCGAGCAACAGTCTTACACGGGAATTAAAAGCTGTGACCCTAATTCGTTGTGAAAAGTCGCCGTGAAAGGTTTCAAGCGACAGGTTGGCGAGCGTCTAGAAATTAAGTATCCTCAAAGACACTCAGATATGGAAGCCAAATGTGCGGGACGCGAAACGCGACAAACTAACAAACGTTTGCATACAAATTTACACTATAACCACTAACTGTTATGTGTATGGGTGGTTCTATAACTGTGTGTTGTAGACTATGGAGTCTTGTGTAATGGTCTGCGTATGTTTCGCGTACGGAAATATTTTCGAGGGGAAATAAATAAAAATAATAAAATATTTACATGTATTTAATACTAGGATTCATTTGTTGCTAAAGTTATTTAATTGTTGTTAAAGGGACTGTGGGTTGAGTATGAGGGAAGTTACTTTGTTAGTTTTAATTAATGTTTAAATGATGTGCCTTTAATTTGGTCATCCAAAATAAAAAAATAACGCTTTGCCGTATATTTATTTTCAATGAATTATGTGAATCAAAGACCATCGAGAATACACTACACATCTCGGTGGGTGCTAATGAAACGTATCTCCGAAAATGAAGAAAGACATGGTGTGAACAACAATGAAAGATGAGAGGTGAAAAGAAATGGGAGAAGAAGGTTTCCGTTGCGTTGGCATTCTTGAACATGCGCACGAAGGGGAGCTGAGCTAATTGCTGAGTCTACAGCGAAGATTAATTAGTGTGCAGTATCATATTTAAAGTGCATACAACTATTAGCCCTATTTATTTCGGAAAATGATTTCTATACGTAGTGGCGTAGCCAGAAATCTTTGTCGAGAGTTTTGGAGTAGGGCTCAGTTTTAAATATCGTATAACTTGATAAATGAATCATTAAATTATTTGGTAATTTACTGGCCGTAGAACATTATCACTTACTTAGTAAATGTGACCGGGGAAGATAATCTGAAAAGGTCGGTCATATATTAAAGAACCATCCAAGCATTCACCTGGAGTGATTTCAGAAAACTCTGGAAAGACAAACTTAGAATTTTCTTATTTGGAATCGACGCCGGGTCCTCCCGAATATGAGGGGAGATTCACCAACACGGTCGATAACTGTGTAATAACAAACGGTAAACAAATAAAACTCTCCATGCTTTGAGTGTTGTATTGAAAGAAATCGGGATATAGTTTTACACGTTTTTACTTTATTTATATTACGGGGCAAGGAAAATGGAGAAGATTATGACTAATTTCATTTCTCGAATACTTCATTGTGTAATCGACCCAGTGATTTTTGGTGTAAAGTATTTTGCACCAGCCTGTTTCAATGCATTCCGTGCACATCAGCAGCTCTGCTTGAATAGTCTGTGATTGGAAGTTTTTAACTCTCAGTGTCTAGAGGTTCTACTCGCAAATCACAGATGTGTGGTGTCGCAGTAACCTTGTTCTGATTGGTACAGTCAAATGCTCGACACCTCTACACTAATACGTTCTGCCAATAACAATGAAGCTGAGCTGCTGATGTGAACGTGAGGCATTAGAACAATTTGTTGCAAAATTCTTTGGACCAAAAATCACTGGCTCTAGTGACATAATAAAGCAGAAGGTTAACAAGCACGTTTTAATATTAGCCAGTACCGAGCGAGATAGCGCAATGGTAAAAAATTCTCTTTCGGAATGACCCGGGCTCGAATCCTGTCTCTGGCCGTCCTGTTTTCTGTTTCCATGGTTCCCCGAAATCGCTCCAGGCGAATGCTTGCATGGTTCCTTAACATTGGCCATGGCCGATTCCTTTCCTATCTCTTGTCATTGTGTAAAGTTCTGTGTACCTTTGTTTCTACCAACTTGCCTTACGAGACGCAAAGCCCCATTTAAATAAAAATAAAAAAGTTACTAACTAATATGGTACCTCTATAGTTAACAAACCCAGTCAGAAGTGAATAATGGCAAATTATTTGCTCACTGAAAATGAGCGACACATGCCTCGTGCATTCAAATCCAACGTGTCTTAAAATGCGATTGGATCGCTTGAGAGCATTGAGAACCGGATAGATTATAACTATATATTGCTATTTTTTTTTTTTTTTAATCGTAACGAATAGTTGTGTCATTGATGTCACCACGTCAGACGAAGGCAATTTGATAAAAAACTAAACAAATTTGTTTTGGGTAGATCCAGAGTTTAATAAACGAAAAAATTATATTCAAAAGCATAAATTGGACGTATTGTAGTTATTTGATTGAAACTGCTCTGTCAGAGTGTATGGCAAATATCGGAAAACAACTACGTAAATATAGTTTATTCAAGAATTCAGCTGGTTTTGAGTCACCGCGGCAGTGTGTTCAATTGTAGTATTCCATGCCGTTGGCTTTCCTACCTCCTCTCCCAGGAAATGTGACTCCTTTCTTAAAAAGTTCCTCGAGTAACTTGCAGAAGTTCACATACACCCAGACAACCTGTTTGCCCACAGTCTCATCCGCAGTTGGAAACAAGTACAACTTTCAATGCCGATAGCTCGTCGTGAAACCCAACGAACATCTTTATCAAACTGGTCGAGCTGTCCTGTAAACTAAACCTGTACTGGAAAAAGTCAACGAGTCACTGACTGCAGTACGGACCAGCAAACATTTTGCGACATTTGAGTCGAACTCTTGTCCTGTTGCAGCTGGTAACTCAGCAATTTAATTACTACTTAGTATGGTGTACTGTCAAAAATTTTCTAGTTAACAAAACTCGTTGAGTACTGGAAACTTAATACGCGTATACGTTACCGAATAAGTCATAATTTACTAAAGAGTTATGTGACCTGTAAGTAAGTTAAAAGTGTCAGTTCGAACAGAGTGTCGGTTCAATTTCAAGACACTGTTATCAGCAAACGAAACAGGTATACTTTTGCGTTCAGTCTTGTTGAATAAAAGCGTTTTTTTTTTTCTTAAGGGGGAAGGAATGCAATATAATCAAGCAGTATTCTAAGTGATGCCCAAGAGTCCAATTTAATACATGCTTGGAAAAAATACTGAGCGACGTGGAGCTGTGGTAAAACACTCATCTCGCATTCGGGAGGACCCGGGTTTGATTCCCAGCTCAAGCCATCCTGATTTCGGTTTTCCAGTGTTACCCGAATACTCTAGGTGACTCCTTCCCACTTTCCTCCGTGTGCCTCTACCAAAGCCTTGTGCTACTCGAGAGCACGTGATGAGACCGAAACAAATCAACATATTAAAAATAACTTCGGAAATGTATACATGCAAACTTATGAAATGTACTGTTTGTTTGCAAACAGTTAAGCGAAACTGGATTCATGGACTGTGTGAAAGCATACAATGAAATATGTGGAAGATTTTACTGTATATTTATGAAGTTTATTTAAATTCGTGATCTGTAGAGCTAGTAGGCGAGCCCTAGTTTTATATTTTGTTGTTATGAATTGAATTTGAATTATTTCCAATTTTCCTTTGCACAGGATTTGATTACGTAAATAGTGTTCTGCGGCATATCTACTGATCATGGAATCTGTTAGATGCATGGCATGATTCAGCAATGGACTGCGGGAAAAATAATTATTAACACGTTACTATAGGGCCAATTTATTGTGCTGGAATGGAAAGTAGAAAACTTTGGAGTCAGAAACGGTTAAGTTTAATCACAACATTCAGGCAAAATGTTTGCCAACAAAGTTAGCAAGAAGTGTTTTGTATAGGATCTCCCCTCCCACTTTATTAGCATTTGTTTAAAAAATATTTACATGTCATACAACGTGTTTGACGTTAATTTATATCCCACAACATCTAACGCATTTTTTTGTTCCAGTGAAGATGATGTTTAAGAGGTAACGGCTTGAATAGATCTGAGCCCCTCTCGATTAGAGACTGAGTATGAAACTAAAAGTGAGTTAAATTAACCCACATTCCCGCACATAGTATTTCAACTTATTCAATGAATTAACAGATACGCAACGAACTAAATAAATGACAAAGACTGGAAAGTGTGATATAAACGAAGTGAGATCTAAACAGAAAAGAGGAGAGCGATTCACTAGAAAAACAAAACATGTGTCACCGCCAACTCAATGTGGGTCCCGGGTAGTGTACTGATCAGATCACTCGCCTTCCACCACGGCGGTCTGGGGTTGAGTCCCGGTTAGGTCGAACCCACCCACTCCTTTCATAAACACTTATTCCATTCGTTCATGTGGAATCCGTAATTTTTAAACAAATATTTCTAACCGCTATAAATATTTGCTACATTCTTCCTGTAGTACGAGATTGTAAATCTTTGTTAATTAGTTTAGAATGTTTAGCTATTAAAAGTATTAGAAATGTACAGTATATTTCACTCAGGTAAACAGAGTTTTTCCTACCTGCAGCAGACTCGTTGACTAGCAAGGGACAGATGAAGAGAGCTGTGTCCACTTGCACGCAGGACGGAATTCATGCATCTAGACGCCCTAGGCCCGCGAGTCTCAGCGCATCCGCAGCCTCTGTTTTCCACCCACCCTACCAACTAGAGTCTTTTCCCATTTTCAACACCACTTTATTTAAAATTACTTTGCTCTGTCGTCTCGCTATGTATATCAACAATAATAGTCATGACATAGTTATTTAGGTCATGACATAGTTATTTAGGTTATCTCTAGAGTTGATGGTTTTTCGCGAAATTTTTTTGCGCCGACATACCCTCCCTTGAGAACTCTGCAGTTAATTGCAACACATATGATTGGGTGATGTTAATCTAGCTGTCAACCGACCAATAACAGGTATCAAATATTACCACAGCGGGATTCTTATTGGCTCAGTTGAACAAAATAATAGCTCCTCGTACAAGCTAAAACCAATAATCTTTTGTTAAGCTGAACGTGCGTCGAAACCCAGCAAACAGTCAAGTTTTCACGCTATAAACCATCACATCTAGTTATCTCTAATGCAGTAACATAAAAATTACTGTTAAGGTGTCCGTCTGGGTGAACGTATTTTGCGCGTCCGAGTCCTAGAAATGCGGAAGTGTTAAGGACGAGAAAGCGCGGGCATCACGTCTCATCCTAGCCTCTAGACGCAAGTCGCTGAACTGGCGTGCAGTCCCATTGTCGACAACTCTCCTCTGTGAGTCTTTCAGTTGTGACCCTAATATTTTATGAAATAATATTAAACTTAAAGGTGTATTTTAAAGGCCTATTCCTTTTAAATGATTCTGTGCCAAGAATTTCAGACCTAAAAAAGATTTTTTAAAAAATTACTTTCGTCATTTTTGGCCGCTAGAAAGCAAGCTTAAATGAGCAGTAATGAACTTGAAGTGGGCGTACACACGTGTAACGTTCTTTATATGTCATTCCTAGAGCCACTGATTTTTGGTGAAAAGATTTCTGCAACAATTTGTTTCAATGCCTTATGTGAACATATGTTTCTCTGTTTCATGGTCGGTGATTGGAAGTTTGTAACTTTCATCGTCTCGGGGTCCTACCTGCAAATCACGGACGTGTGGTGTCGCGGTAACATTGTTCTGGTTGGTGTAGTCAAATGAGCCACGCCTCTGCCCTATTATATTCTGCCAATAACCACGAACCATAGTTGCCGGTGTGCACGTAAGGCATTGAAACAAGTCGTTGCAGAATTCTTTTCACCAAAAATCAGTGGCTCTAGTCATTCCTAAGCAGCCATTACTCATGTTCAACGAGCAGTTTTTGAATAATCTGCTAACGGCTGAAGCTCTGCACACCTCTCGATGGCCCGAGCAGGCAATCACCTTAACCATAGATCAGATAATACTAATAGAGATATAATTAATATAGACCTGAAAAATTCGCTGGTTCACTGACCTCTAGGCTAGCCTCCTAGAATAACCGTGTACTCAAGCAAACAGTAGCTGCTCATTGGCTGTTCGATAGCACAGTGATATGGGACTTAATTTAGTTACATTTTTGTTATAAGTTCAGTGACTTCCGGGAACTGTCATAAGAGTCGAGGGACAATTGCGAGATCAACATGAACCTATAGTAGTTGGAATTATAGCTTGTCCCTAAAAGAAAACGCGAATATTTCGGGTCTCTAACCCTTAGTCACCAACGTGAGCATTGAAGGCATTACAGTTTTTGCTGGTCGCCACGTTGGCAATTTTTAATTGAAAACAGTGATGTAAAATTCTTCGCATTTTCTCGTCGCTAAAAGAGCGCCGTTGGGAAAGTTGCACCCTCGGCCTGGGCCTAGCGGTGAATCCGACCCTGCTTGTACGTGTTATCAGTCCTCGCTGCATCGAGTGTCTTCCTACAACGGGACCTGTGGCGGAAACATGCTAGTTACGAGAGGAAGGCAATTAGCCTCGCTGCCCACCGCAGACTGGCCGTCACAGTGGGTGCGCGAGCGTGTCGTCGGCCGGCTATGACGTCGCGGTCAAGGGCTCGCCTAGGTCGTCACAGACCTAGCACTTACTTCCACCTTGGTCCGGCCAGCCGCGACACAGGTAGGCTATGTTTACCCGGCTCCGTCCTTCCTTTTCTTGTGGTCGTGAGATCTCGTCTTTCAAGGGGTTGTGGTACATTGTCAGCTTTACATCTCGTCGACAAGCGAGGTCATTAGAGTCGGGGGAACAGGAACTAGGAGAGGCTCGCAATCAGTCGCCATGTTGTATCACATTTTTCCTTTTTTTTTTTTTTTTTTAAATTCGGATTATAAAAATGTGAAACTTGCGCTAAATTTACCTTACACTACAGTACAAGCATCGCAGTTGAACTTTTAACGTATATTTAGGCCGCAATCAGTCCAGCAATAAGGATATAAACAAAAAGTTACCAGCATAACTGATAAGCCTAATTTCCTCAATATGGGTACAAACTAATCCTGAAAGTTAAAATTGTTTAAATACATACAGGAATATTGAGTAATAATATTAATCAATACATATGACAAACGAAATATACAAAAAACATGTCAGCTTACTAAGCAATATACTCATATAGTTTGATTAAAATGTGGAAACATTTCTCTGAGATCTTTATGTCATAAATATAAAAAACTAGCTGTCCCTTTGCGGCTTCGCCCGCGTGTACTATAGAAAAGAGTAACTAACTTTTAGTTACGTGTTAATTGATGGTGATACTATATTCTATATTATACTTTATTCACTGTTTATCTTTAAAACATCAAATACAAACAGATTTGTCCAGTCCACTGCGCTAAGCGTACTTTAATTGCAGAACTTCTTTTTTTTAATTCATCTTTATTTCTCTATAAAACAGCTGCCCGGCTGCGGCTTCCACCGCAAAACAGCTGCCCGGCATTTAACAGCCATTACTATTGCGGTTGTCAGCGAGTGTT
>PNEQ01066824.1:0-120859 GCA_003012365.1 Medauroidea extradentata | reverse complement strand
TTACGAACACGTGATAAACGAAATATAGAAAAGCCAAGTCAGCTTTGTAAGCTATGTAGTAAATGTGTACCAAGTTTGATGAAATCCCCAAAATAATTTCACACATACATATGGAATATTATGCAAATAAATATAAAAATGGCTACCGTTAAGTGATACTATGCTAAAAAATATAAATAGCCGCCACTTCGAAAATATGAACACAGAATAAATGAAATACACAAGAGTCAAGTCAACTTTGTATGAAGTATACGTGTACAAAGTTTCAAAAAATTCTGAAAACAATATTTCTTAAGATTTCAAATACTATGCTAAAAATATGAAAATTACCGCCATTTAGATAATATGAACACATAATGAACGTAATACACAAAAATGAAATCAACTTTGTAGCCTATGCAATATATGTGTACCAAGTTTAATGATATTCTGAAAGTACTATGTTAAAATTATAAAAATGTCCGCCATTTAGGAAACATGAATACACGATGAACGAAATTCACAAAATTGAAGTCAGCTGTGTGTGTAGTATACGTGAACCAAGTTTAGTGAAATTCTTAAAAATACTTCCTAAGGTATGTTATAATATGCTAAAAATATGAGATTGTCCGCCATTTTGAATATGAAAATAGGATGAACGAAATTTACAAAAGTAAAGTCATCCTTGTGTTTAGTATATGTGTACCAAGTTTGATTAAATTCTTTAATACGGTTCCTTAGATATCTAGCGTGATCAAAAATGTTAAAATGGCCGCAATTTTTAAAATATGAAAATGACATAAATGAAATATATAAAAGTCAAGTCAGGTTACTAAGTACCGTATGTATACTAGGTTTGATGACATTCGGTCCAGTCGTTCAAAAGTTTTTAGGGGAGGAATCACACACACGTGGACACACACACATCCACACACAGACAGTACGGTAATCTCATAAGCCTACTTTTTTCTTTAGAAAGTAAGCTAAAAATGTTTGGCTAGTTGCGCCTTAAATATACGTTAAAATTTCAATTGTAACGCCTGTAGTGTAGCGCAAGGTAAACAGAATTCACGTTACAATCACAAATTTCCCATTTTTCTTATCAGAATTAAAAAAAAAAAAAAATCCGATATGGCGACTGATACTGAGCCGTAAGGAACCATCCCAGCATTCACCTGGATCGGTTTTGAGAAGCAATGGAAATCCGAAATCAAGACGGCAGGAGCCATGGATTGAACCCTTTTCCTCTCGATAATGATCGTGTGACATTTAATCAAGATATTTTTGTCTGCAAGGTCTGAGCATCGAAAATAGTTATGTAAATGAGTGAAAGAGTGGGTTTTTCGTCTCGATATCGATAACGAGATAATTAGAGACGATTATACACATTTTAAACAAGGACAGAAAATAGGAGAGGAATCGGCCATGGCCTCTGTTAGCATTTTCCTGAGCAAATTTTTGAGGGAAACCATGGGAAACCGAAATCAGGATGATTGGAGCCGGGAATCGAATCCGGGTCCTTCCGAATCCGAGTCCAACGTGTTATCGTTGCGTCTCATCTCTTAGTTAGGATTATACGAGGTAGAGTGCAGCGATAGACTGCAAGGACAAGGGAAACGGAAGAACCCGGAGGAATCACGAGTAAGATAGTGAAACGTTAATCTTGTCGGATATGTGCAACGATCAATGGTGCTCATTTTGAGCAAATTCAGTAATTGTATAAAGGAGTGGGCAAGTAACAGCCCTGTCAAGTATAGGCCTACGACTACGTATGTTTTATAAGATGCATCCCATCTCAAGGTCTGTTCGATCTAACAAAGTTGCGACACCGACTTTATATTTTCTGACCAAATGTGATTGCTTTGTTTTCTTGTAACACCTCCCACAGTTCTTCTCTAATAGGCATATTACGAATTTCTGTGCGTTGTGTTAAACACTACATTTTTTTGTACTATAATTCACTACTGCGCTCTCTAACAACAAAATCTTTAGATATACCACGAACTCCATACGGTTTACACATTAATTTTTAAACTATGCTTTGTTATTTAACTTAAAAAGGAAATATGTTTTTTTTTACAAACTGACAGCGATGACAGTTACATAGTGCCACGTTGATGTTTTTTACAGGGAGGATGACGCACTGAGAATTTTAGCCACGTCTCCTAAATGTAATCAGCAGTTCGCTGAGCCGAACTAATCGCGAGACTACCACGACTTCAAGCAACGTCGGGAGATGTCAGCACGAGGTTAAGTGTTAGCTCAATAGCTCAAATGGAAAAGGGAGTCATAGTGCCTGCTGAGTTTTGACTGCGTTCACGGCTGTCGTGCACGCTGATGCGTTCATTACGCAGAACTTAAAAGGGACCAGAGCTGGATATAAAGTGGCACAGGATAGCGAAAAGTTGCAGTTTCTGATGGTCTACACTCTCGGTCTACGAGAACCATCAGTGAAAGCCAGTGGAATCGAAGGGTATGGAGGGGGAAATACTGAAATTTATTGCAGTGGTAGCAGTAACAAGATGAGAAGTACCCGCCACTAGATATAAGGAAATTTCGCGATGTTAGTGTTCTGAAGACAAAACTCCACTGCAACATTCTAAACCACCAGGTGTCTGTTCATTGGTTGCTGGACTAGGGAGCAGACGGTTTCACTCTACACTAGGTAAAGCCGGGGTTCGGCCCTTGTTTTCTTGCAGGTTTGTTATTGGTTAAAACTTGTCAAGGTATGGGTGGCTCTCAATAAAGTGATCACTTTTGAAAACTTTGTTTTCTAGAATAATAATTTAAACGTAATATTTACTGTGACTTTAGTTGCTAGTTTTGTTTTACACTTTCATTGTCACTTGAGCTATGTTATTTATGTTAAAAAGTGGCAGAAAAGTATAAATTACTTGAAAAGAAAATATGACTAGGGTTTCAAAAGTGCCTACTTTACCCCGAACCCACTATAGTGCCTGACTTTGAGCCAACTACAGACATAGAATATTTATTTGTATGTGTGTTTGGATCCTATACCTCGTCCTAAAACGAATTAATGAAAGTTTTCCGTTTCCACACATCGTTGTTAGCTGCGTTTCACTAGACAACACTGGTATGATCTTTAACAGTTCGCCATACGCCACTGTTCAACAACTTCTTGTACAAGCATTCCTGTGTAATGAAAGGGTTCTTGTCTGATAAGTACCAAGTAACTATAAATGCGTACTATGCTCTTGCTAGAGCTGTGTCAAAAATAGTTTCAACTTAATGTTGCAGGTGGATAACGTTTTATATATGTGTTTGCCGAAGTAGACAGAAGTCATTTATGTGTTACTGCCAACAGAGCACTAATGACTAGAGATCTAGAAATTTCACCGGTTGATTGATTTTTCGGCTTTAATCTACAGTCTTGTACAGTATATAAACTGTCCTAATCTACGGCTTCATTGGCTATTGCTCCAGTGAGTGGCCAGTTGTACATCTGAATAAGCAGCGTATGAATGTTTTCACTCATGCTTATTTGTTCAAACGTACGCAAGGAGAAGGTTTATAAACAGTGACCCAATCACGTAAGTTGCTTATATGTAATAAGTAGACACACTGGAAAAATCGCGGGAATAGTTGACTGTTTGCTAGGCTCCAGAGTGATGTATATAACACTGAATGTTTTGTATCAACATTGGCTATCGACTATCGTTAGAGACATGCAAAATTCGCGTTATTTTCTGACAGCCGACTAGACTCCAAACGACTATAGGCTTGTCCGACGTCTCCCGCTGGCCGATATTGTCGTGACTTGCCGCGGAGAATGCTTACACGGTAGAAAGGCCAATCTCTGTAAAGACGTAACACACGTAAATGACAACACATAAAAGTTCGTGGCCAATTAAATCGCAGATTATGCTCTGTTATGTATAGGAAAGCGAAGTTTAGACTGCTATCAAATGATAACGCGAATTTTGCATGTCTCTAACTATCGTTTATTGTAGCACTGTTTCTCTCTACAACAGGCCCAGTTAGAACTGTACAGCTTGAACACACAGCGTGTGTGATTTTTCCCAAAACTGTTCACACGTGTCTCGGTTAATATAATACAGTTTATTGGAGACTATTTTAAACATTTTTCGCGATTTTCCAGTGTCTCTAGTAAAAAGGTATGCACATTTTTTTAAAAATGTAGTAGTTATACGGTTGTACAGACGTTGGGTATTACGGTATGGAATAGTGTTTCATATGGGAAATACAGAAGTCTGGCAGTATCATTCTCCATGAAAGTGTCTTAAATCCAATAAACGCCACAGTGGGCGGTTCATGAATACGCTGTGAACACTGACACTCAAACGGCGAAGTGTATACTAGCATAAAGTCTAAAATCACAGATTTGATGGCTGGCGAATCACTTGGAAAATCAAATCGAAATAACCTTGAGAAAGCATCCGCTCCGCGTGCAACCACAGATCACGGCAAGTATACTTGCGAAGATGAGGAAAATTTTCCATACCCATTGTTGGTGTGTTGGGTTAACTTGACGGAACAGCGGAGAATTACTTCTGTCACCCTGAATGTGAGTGGTGTTACCTTCCGTTGAAGAGCCAACAAGTAGAGACCAAGATTTTGTTGAAAATATTTCTTCTATGGACTTGTTTCAATTCCCTATGTGCACGTATATAGTTTGGCTTCAAAGTTATCACAACGTAACTTTGTGCAGAAATGTCGCTCAATGGACATCACACGACGATGCTGGTTTCAAACATATATTTTCTCGGCACATACTAAACAATGATCTAATTTTACATACCTAAGAGGAATTGGGAAAGCTCTATTGTTTTTTTTCGAAATAAGTAAAATCATAGAAGTTATGAACATAGCCTAACAGATAAAACTGCTGCATACTCGGGATATATTTATGTATAAGTAGCGACTAGGTTTCTTAATCTAAAGATAAACTTGCATTTTTGTTCTCGTTGAAAAGTACAGTTTATTTGCCATTCAAATATGGGCAATACAAAACGATTGAATCAAGTCAACAGGTAACTAATACTTACATTAATATTCAATGCTAAACTTTCAAAACAAACATTTGTTTGGAACCAATGCTCTCAAGTGACGTCACAACTAATGGTGTGCATTCACTGTGCCAACAATAATAACGTTACAGCAACGCAACATGTCTGTGATTTGCCTATATATCCCCAAAATACATGATGGCTAAATCATCGAATCACTGGTCATGAATAGAACCAGTGATTTTTGGTGAAAAGAGTTCTGCAACAACTTGTTTTAATGCCTTACGGGCACACCCACAACACTGCTTCGTAGTTATTGGTAGAATATAATTAGAAAGAGGCGTGGCTCATTTGACTGCACCAATCAGAACAATGTTACCGCGACACCACACGTCCGTGATTTGCGGGTAGGACTCCGAAACACCGAAAAGTTAAAAACTTCCAATCACTGACTATGAAGCAGAGAAATGTATGTGCACAAAAGGCATTGGAACAAATTGATGCAGAATTCTTTTCACCAAAAATCACTGGCTCTAGTCATGAATCAGAGTTGCAGATAAGCACGCAAGACATTGAAACAACCTGGTATGAAAGTATTTTTAACCGCCGAGGGAGGTAAGAGCATCGGTAACACTCTGAACTCACATTCGGGAGGACCCATGATCGATCCCCGGCTCCAGTCACCTTGAATTCGGTTTTCCATGGCTTCCCAAAACCGTTACAGGCGAATGCTGGGATGGTTTCTCAACAAAGGTCGTGGCCGACGACTTTCCTAGTTCCTGATTTTAAAGTTGTGTCTCTAATGACCTCGCTGCCGACTAGACGTTCGACCCATTAACAAAAAGTCCCTTAATGTGAGTTGGCCGTAGAACGCTAACCAGGGCCAGGGGAGATGAGTGTTACAAACTATGGCAAACTTTGGTGTAACGTTTAGGACGTTTATGATCATACAATGATCAAGGTTTACGAAAGGGTCATCCGAATTGGGACATTTTGTGTACAAATGCAACGTCAGTAAAAAATTCATCACCTTCGCCATTTTTCTAAAATAGAAAGTACGAGTGAACTCACCTATAACCAAATTTTTTACAGAAAATAATTCAACGGAAAATATTTGGGAGTAAATGTTCACGACATCGTAAATACCTTAAAGAACGCAGAAGATGTGTGGCAATGTAGCAGTGGAAGCAGTATTTGATCCCAAGTGTTCGTTCTGAGCACGTGGCATTTTTCCGCATGCGTATGCCCCACCGAGTGCTACTGACATGACGGTTTATGTCCGAGTACTGTTTACTGGAGAATTACTTCCTCCATTTTATACATCCTGCCAGTCCAGTACGAATGCACCATCGGTAGCAATCTTGCACTATACAGACATCGACAAACACTGTTCCCTTTGCATCCTGCATAGAACATCTACAAATAAACGTTTAGAAGCTTATCAGATAAACTATTTTGGAATCATAGTAAAAGTGATAAAACGTTTTTTTTTTTCTATAATGCGTGCGAAGCCATAGTGTAATATTTCCTGAAGTTTTGCTACAGACTTATTCCCAACATTAAAGTGGTTTCACGCTTCGTGTTTTTCATGTATACAGAAGCATCTCATGTACGTTTGTTGTGTTTTACGCTTTTTTTGTATGATACAAACGTGATAGACGTGATTATATGTAACACATGGTGCCACTATTTTGAATATTAGCTTTGCGCCATTTCCTTGTTGTTACCGATATATTTAAGAAACATATTTCGCTATTGCCGTGCAAAATAATCGTCCGTTTCACCAGATCAGTAAAAAGGAATTCTTGAACATTTGTAGTTTCAGTAACCTTGCTCATTTCAAGTTTTCTACATTATTCGATGGTAGAATAGCACCAATCATTGACAAATAAAGTGGCAGATTTGAAAGGAACTGCTATATTGCACTTAAATTAGCTTCAAGAGCTCAGCTGAGATCGAATGACTATATTCATTTTTCGGAATTACATGTATGTTAAATTTTTTGACAGCAGCTAATTCTTTCTTCCATTTTGGTTTTTGTTTATTTTATCATTCTATTGTGGGTTTTTAGCGACTTCGCAATTTACTGCGTGAAGCAAAGCGTCTTGTTGTACAACCCCACTACAAAAATTATTCAAATATCATATTATATCACATGTTGTGTACAGCACCAGTGATAAATATTATTTTATATAACTAGGTGAATTTTTAATTGTTCGTTTTGTTTGACTACATTACTTGTTAATTTTATCTTGATCAGAAAACATGTTTCTTTTTTGTAGAGAGTTCAACGAGGAAGAAAGTAATTAAAATAAGGACAAGGATCACTCAGTTACCGGTTCTATTTGGGCTATTCCTACAACGAGCCAATAATATTGTCGAAGTTTTTCTGCTGAAGTTATGATCTGTTCTGTACGTCTTCAGTATCATAATATGAACTATGTTAGGTCTACGTAGGGACGAAATCCAAAGCGGAGCGTGAGATGGGGACAATCCTTTACGCCACTAAAAATTTATTTAAATTTGTGTAATCTTTTACCTAGCAATGTGTGAAGAGTAAAGGATCAATAAGAAAAACGAGCGCCTGGGTTAGAATGTAGGCTACGTATAAAACTACACGATTAATAATTCGCCCCACCCCCTCCCCTTACTATAATCTCATTTCAGGATGCGTGCTTGTCAAAAAAAGTGGTGTCGGCAACGAAACGTAATTGCTGTCCATGTTTAATAGAACTGTGATTTCTATAACAATACTTCTTTTTCTGAATATCAATGAAAATACGTTTATTAATATGTGTGATTTGAGTTAGGATTTTGATTCTGTTCCACACGAGGTTTTGCTGGCTAAACTACAATATTATGGCATAAATGGCAAAGAACTAAACTTTTTCAAAACATACTTGACTAAGCGAACTCAATTGGTGGATATTAACGGTACCCAACCCAAAAGAGATATGAGATTAGGTGTACCTCAGGGTTCTGTATCAGGACCTCTTTTATTTTTGGTAATGATAAATTATTTGTCTGATTTTATTAAATGTTCTTCTTTGTATGCTGTCGACTTTACTTTTATTAACAACCATAGGAATATAGTATAGTTATATTAATAAACATTTCAAAATCAACTTTGTTGTACGTTAAAAATGTTTTTTTATAAACGCTTATCTGATGAATGATAGCAAAACTAAAAGTTTAGCTTTTATGTTAAAACCTAAATATGCAGTAAATGATTTTCTTAAGTTTGAAAATGTAAATTTTTTGGGAGTATACTTGGACTACAAACTAGGTTGGGAAGATCACATTGTTTTTATTGTTCGTAAATTATCAAGGATGTTGTTTATCTTGAAGAGGATAAGTGAGATAGTTCCCAACGAATACGTTAGGAATGCATACTTCGCCTTTTTTTCATAGCATATTGATATATGGACTTTTACTTTGGGGCAATTCCCTTTATATATCTAAAGTCTTTTTAATTCAAAAAATGGCTATTTGAATTTTGACAAACTCGTTATTTAGAGCCCACTTTAAGCCTATTTTTTTTTTATTCAAGCTAGAGTTTTAACTGTTGTGAATAAATATGTAAAATTTAGACAGTCTTTTATTTGTTAAATGTAACCCATTTCTATTTAACACAAGAAATTATTATCATATGCATGCTACAAGATATAGCCACTTAATTGGCGTATCACATACCAAACATACAGCTAATAAGAGGAACCATTTGCATACGGCTATAAATATATATAATACATTTTCTAAAGAAACTATTTTATTACCTTTCAAACAGTTAAAGTCAAAACTTAATAAATGGCTAATTAGCAACCCTTTTTATCAACTGAATGAGTTTTATGCATTAGGAAACAAGACTATAACAGTATGATTGTACTAGTTAATGATTGTATTTTACATCATATCGTATGTTTTAGATTATTCCTATTTGTTTTATACATATGCCTGTTGATGTTTATTGTAAGTTGACTGTCTAAATAATATACTATTGACTATAATAATGTAATGATTGTATTTTTACTTTGTATCATTTTGACGAAGTCTATTGTAACTGTTATGTTATTTAATGACTAATAAAATACCAATTACATTTCCTGAATTTATTTTTCCTTCTGGTTGCTATTATCTTGTTTTAAATTAAATTTGTTACTGATAGATAATATTATCAATTATTGTAGATGTTAATTATATTCATTGGTATTTGCCGTGTTATGACATAAGCTAAATTGGCTAGTGGGTTGATTATAAAGAACAAATAGACAAATAATTAAATAAGTAAATAATTTAATAAACTCATGGGCGGACCTAGACGCAGGGGCTGACGGTAGGACACGGGAGAAAGTAAAGGAGTGACTCGGGGGTACCGTTGTTTCGGCGTGGTGGGCGGTATCCAGGGAAAGGGGCCGCCGATATATGGCCCGGGGGGTGGGTGGGGGGAGTGTGTAGAGGCCAGCAGGCGAAGACCTCCCGGACGCGAGCCGCCTGGCTGGCTGCCGGCCCTCCAACAGTCGTGTTGTCGCCGCCGTGCGCGTCAGTTCACACAGGCCGTGTCGACGAGGAGCGAGTTGTCTTTGAGTACGAGCGAGCTCTCTCCTCTCTAGTCGTCGCCGCGGAACTGTTTGCTGAGGACATCACCCGTCGTCGAGGACTGGAGTGATCGCGTGTGTGGTGACTAAGACGAAGGAAAATAATAGTGCCGGACGAGAGCGCCCAAGGAGAACATAGTGTTCGCGCGAGGTGGGAACATGTCACCCGACGAAGTCTGGTAAACTCATCTCGAGTTCCTCTAGGACGTCTGTCCCTCGGGACATGATCCGGGCAGTGGTGTGCTAGAATCGGATTTCTGGTGAGAACGTTCTTCTGCACTTGCGATGGCCAAGGGGGGCAAAGTGACGAAGAAGCCAGAGGCCATAACCGTCGCGATGGACCACGGAGACAAACGGAACGGGTCGTGGGACTCGAAGGTGAGTGGACTCGTAAGTTTTATTTCCCGCGGTTATTTCACGTCGTCGACCATATGGAGCTCACCTACGGGAACTTTAACGAGAGGTGAAGGCCTAGCTGGGACGACCTAGCTTTATCTTCTCCTGGCTCCGTTCCAGGGTAATCTAAACTGCTCGTTAGAGGCTTGATGGCGACCTAATTTGAAACGTTACCTGTTTCCAAAATACTAGACTACAGTCTAACTGACAAACCCGCGATTAAGCTTTTTTTTTTTTTTGTTGTTCGATTATTGCGCATGGTTTACTTACTCGAAATAAAAATTGCGTCCCATATCAGAGACTCAAGCCTCACGTATCTTGCGTCGATTATTTACTCACTCTTTGGCGGAGAACAGCTAATTTTATTTGTACTCATATACAAATTTACTCATGATTTTATGTACACAACAGCTCTTGAGAAATGCGTGAAAATGTTTTCTTCAAAATGAACTGAATTGCATTTTTAACGGAAGAGTGAAAATGTTAAAAAATGTGGGGAATGATGGACGTGTCTTAAATAAACTGTACTCTGAGTTTTGTCACATACCAAGGAAATGCTGTGGTACAAAAAAAAATTGAGAAATAAGTCGATGTGAGATCACACACAAAAATATCGCAGAGACTGTAGACATATTTAAAGACGAATGGGATTTGAACCAATTGCAGTCCAGAGAATTTTCCTTCTTGACATACAGTATAATAGTTTTTGCCAAAGGATTTTTTTTATATACGGTAAGAAAGTGAGCTTTGCGTCTCTTCAACGGCGAGGTAAATAGGGACGGTTAAACACAACTTAACACGAAGACAGGATCTAGGAGAGTACCATGGTCTTTGTTAAGAAACAACACCAGCATTCACCTGAAGCGATTTCGGGAATCCGAGGAAAGCCTAAATAAAAATGACCAGTGCCGGGGGTCAAACCCGGCCACCCTCCCACCGAATGTGAGCCCTACGTATCACCAGTGCGCCACACTCTTTTCTTGTTATTGTTAATCTAACGTCGCTTTGACAAAGCAGGTTATTTAAGACAATTCCATGACTAATAGCCGTGACCAACATAAGCTGCTGCTGTCATCCAATAATCCTCGCTGAGTCTGAAGAATTTGCGTGGGTTTCAAAATATAAACACTCATTGAATATCCATTCTGTGATGTCACCATTCACACCGTATGAACGTGATGTGTAGCTAAATGTCAACATGTGACACTTTTTGTACCGTATTCACTGATAATAATTTATTGTGATGCGCGTCCTGCTCCAATCAGTTTCCAGCTGGTATTTTCATATGGGTATTGTCAAAACACTTTTTAAAAAGTCACTGGAATGCTAACAAAGTGGACAAAGCCGAGTATCAGCGTTTTTTTACGGAAAGTGTACAGTTATCTTCCACACCCGTTGGAGAGTAGAGGTTCGAAAAATGTCAAGGCAAACCATAAAAGCCTTGCGTCACGAGAGACAGGTTGCTTTGAGCTCGATGTGTGTAGGCTTGCCGTTCCGAAAAAAAATCTCGTTTATTGTTACTATCCGTAACATAAGAAACTGAAACTTTTAACTTTTGTATAAGAATTTATACAGTATAGTACATCCACGGCTAGAATCTATTGACGTACAACAGCCTTTAATACCTATACAGAACATGGCGTGAATATACGTAAATGAAACTTAAAATGACTTACTTCTGTTTATTGCGCTAATTTGGAAGCATATTTTGTATATAAAAATTTATTTATATTAATGTGTAAAAACGCATAAATTCCTTACCATAATATCTATCAGAGATCACGCAATGGAACAGTCCAAATATTTTCAGTCAGGTATTGAAGTAAGTAACAACGAAAGCATAAGTAATCCAGTAATAATTAAATAATTTACCAGTACTTCTGAATAATAGCTCACTGGGAATGTCTCACAACTAATGATTTGAACATTATCACTGAGACTGCGTGCCAGAAAATTAATGACGTGCACAACCAACAGTGTAGGAATATTTGCTCATGCGGACTGTATTGTTCCTGTGGTCCAGTTTTTTTACGATAATCTCTTTAAATGTAGGATAAACTATTTGAAGTTTTTAAAGCGTTTGCGTATTTTTTAATATTTTAAATTCGCAGTCTGCATAAATGAATTGAAAATATAAATAATTAAAGTGTGGTATTTTGTTAAAATAAACATAGTTATTTAAATAAAACACAGGAAAATGTTTTGAATATATGACCCATCATTTTATCGCAAGGGACACCTAGGGTACAATAGCGTACAATTGTCGCTACATCTGAAACAATTAAAAGAAGGATCTCCAACTCTGTAAATGCTGAATTTTCCAGAGTTCTCTCCAAAAATTCTTGCTGGTATACAATAAGTAAAATGTCCTTCCGCTGACAAATTTTTGTTATCTTGTACAACATAGGGTTGGTTCTAGTCTAGCTGTTGTGTTACTTTTAGCATTTAGTGAAGGGTGTCAAATAAATATTTAAATATTGCAAAGAATGCCATCGAAGAGCTATATGAACATAATTAATATTAGGAAATATGATTTTAATAAACTCTGAAAGTACGGATTAATGTATGTAATCCGTTTTACCTGTTTTCTACGTTTTCATTGTCATTTGTCTCATACCACCGTATCCATATCGCTAGAAATTTTTTGGTTGAGCGCGTCGCACGAGCAATTTGATGTTTAAGTCTAAGAAAATTGCGATGAAATACTGACGACAATACACGCCTCCAAAAGCAAGATGCTTAGCTGTCGTGCTGTCTTTCCATTGCATCGGCAACATATTTTTCAGTCTGCAACGAAACTGTTTTATAGCGTAGCAAACAGAATTGATGTATTCTGTGAGTGTTTACTCTTCTTAAAAAATTTTCTATAGGAATTTTTGTTTTAAAAAAGTAAACGAAAATCTCACGTTAATTGTTTTAATTACAAAAAAAAAGTTAAGAATACCAGCGATGTGCGGCAACTGTAACACGTAGGACTACCACTTGGGGGATCCTGGTTCGATTCTTGGCTCAGGCCATCCTAATGTTGGTTTTCCTGGTTTTCCAAAATAGCTCCAGGTGAATGCTGCGATGGTTCCTTAAATAAGGTCATGGTGGACAGTTCCTGCCCTTATGTAAAGTTAAGTGACCTCGCGCGCTTCCGACGAGATGTATCACCTACTTACTACTATCTCGTCCACATTATCGCTACCCAAAGATGTGTCCAACATCATTGGTCTCTAGATCCGCCATTGACGTGCCATAACCGTCTGTCACTGCGGGAACCAGTTCTGGATTGGTTGTTCCTGCCAGAGGTCGTAGGCGAGAAGCCGAATCCAGATTTTCATAACATTTAAGGCACCTTATGGAGTCAGCTTTCTCTTGAATAATGCGGTGGTTATAATTCTTAAGCGTTCGATACCATTTTCTCCCGAGAAGGGCACAGAGCTTGCGACAGAGCTTAAAAAGTTTCCGTCGTCAGCTTTCTAAAGCTACACGACAGTCCGGAAGACAAGAAAAGTGGTCAAGTTACAACGGACATGAAATAGAAAGCCATGAGTCAGGGTATGCATGTTTCTACCAAATCTATTTTACCAAGAGCACACAGGCTGAATATTTGTATAGCCACTGTTTTTTTTGTTAAGAGGATTGTGCAACATTTGTTTCCATGCCCTACGTGAATGTTTGCAGCTCTGCTTCAAGGTCATCAAATGGATTTTGTTAACTTACAGCGTCTCGGAGTTCTGCGCGCAAATTACAGACGTGTGGTGTCGGAGTAACCATGTTCTAGTCAACTGAACGACGCCTCTGCACAAAGACTTGCAGCCAATAGCCATGAAGCAGAGATGCAAATGTGCACAAGGCAATGAAACAAATTGTTGCAAAGTTCTTTTCATTTAAAAGTAAATTAAGCAATGGCTCTAAATATTTTTATCGTATGTCATTTCTCAGGTAGTGAGATTAATAACACCGACCATTTTGGGCGGCGTTTCCAATTTAGACTTATATGTATGTTTTGGTGAAACTTCCGCAGAAAGACTGAGTTAATATAAACTTTGCAGTAACTATATTTTCTACTTATTTTTGTACATTTGGCCATGGTAGGACATGGAATATGACTTGGTAGACATCGTAATGGTGTATTTTCATTTGTTTGACTTGAGGAATCGAAGAACGTAAAATACAAAAAGAAATTATTTACTCTTAAAAGTTAATGGTTAAAAACATTTCATGAGAGTCATATTTTATGTTGTATCGTGGTCAAATGTTTAAAATAAATCAAGAAAATAAATTTATAATTATCAAAAATTTAATAAATCTTATGTGGCGTGGAATGTTCCATATTTAAGCGAACACACTTCCTGTTTTCTTATATTTCTGTGTACCGATATTAGGCTACACTCTATAAAACATGCTGGTTTATCGTTACTCTTGAGGTATCAATAGTATACTTCATGCGGGCTGTATTTTGTCCTGCATATATTGTGCATGTGCATGAGCGTTCATCTATTTTTGGAAGAGTGTGGAGAGATATTGGTCACCGAGGTTTCGAGCACTAATCTGTTGTTAATATCCTTGAAGGGTTTGGTCTGACGATGCATAAATTTGCGTCCTACTGCGTCCGAACCTAGAACTGTTCGAACAGCTGGTTTAAGTGAAATGTGTACATGTCACATGATTTTGTGCTACATGAAAAGCTTGTGGGTAATCCTACATCTATATTTCTGTACGTGTTGAAAAGCCGGTGTTTGGCAAGGTATCCGTATGTCAGATTATGAACAAACCTGCTACTTGCGAAGTGTTACTGAAGCTCCTACTCCCGCCTTACTTTTGAAAAAAAAAAAAAAAACATTTTTACCGAAGGGTAGCTGGCTACTAGACCCTACACACCAGTCAGACCAGTAGCATTCGCTCAGAAGAAATACTTGTTTAAGGAACTCATAGTCTCCATATTCTGCTCTCCAACCAATGCGATCCGTGTTCGATTCCCGGCGGGGTTGACTGAGATTTTCGCGTGTGGGAATCGTATTGGACCCGTTGGTCGGCGTATTTATTTCGCGATCTCCCGTTTCCCACTCCCTCCATTTCGTTGCTGCTCCATACTCATCTCATGTCATCCTACACCAGCGTTTAAGACTTAAGTGTTAAGTTCTTATATAAAAATATCTTCATTTCCAAATGCTTTGTTTCATAAATTTTTTTCACGGGAACTATTTATGCAATAAGACGGTAAGACATCTAGAACTCGGTTAAACGTAAATACATAATTTTTAATATACGTTACATTTATTTTAGCTAATTCTAACAATAACTAAATATATTTTCTTAAACAGTTCAGAATTTTGCGAATGACATGTGTGTGGGTCTGTACATCTGAGAAGGCAGTTGTCGGGCATTTATGTACAAGTTTTCTATTGGACGAATTTCATAAGCAGTGACCCAATCGCTGAAATAACTCATTTTCACATGAGTTCGAAATCTAACTTCTTTTTAAAATGAACTTACATAATTTCGGTGTCCTGTAAACTACCATGAGCTAGAACTGCATTGCAGCCTGTTCTAGGGAAGGTTTTTTTTACGAAACTAATAAAGTTATTCCAAGTATGTTTAGTTACGAAAATGAAAACATGTTGCAGACGACAACGGAGTGTTATTTGGACGTAGTTATGCAGTAAGGAACGGAAACTGAGATGTTCTAGGTCAAGGTCTACTGTAAGTATTTAAACCTAGTATAAATAGCTTTTTCTGGGGTCTTATTTTCAAATATTATGATGTTTAATGCTTATTATTATTCAAGGACATAATTCGGATCTTCTCCTTCTACTTGATATGATTATCTTAACATGAATATCTTTGCGGGGTGTTTTTTTGCATAACTACGTCAATTTATAAAGCAGCTCGCAAGCTCTAAACACTATTTCTAAGACATCCAATTTTGTCATAAACTGCTTTTCAGACTGCTCTTCAGATTGCTCTATCTCAAAGTGCAACAGCAGAAACAGGCATTTATTGAACTTAGGTTGGTAGTCGTGACCAATAAAAATGTGGGGTCACGTTCAGGAAAGTCTGTGAAGGGAAGTCTGCTCGCATAGCAGCGATGTAGTACCTGATGTACATACTAGCGTGTATCTTATTGCTTCTTTGCTACCGGCGGGCGCTCGGACACAGGAAACGTAGAAGACAAAAAGTTGCTAGGAGCACTGGATCCAGGCCATTTTGCAAGGGGAACAAAGACGGCTTATGCTGCCCCATCCCCAAGTTGTTTTTTCGAATGTTATGGCAAGACAAGTAAAATATTGGGTTTAAAAATAGTTAATAATGTTTCGATATTAATTTCGTTTCAGTAATTTAGATATTGAATTTTTGCTATGCGAAAAATAAGTACCTCAAAATTACGTCATGAAATTAAACTCGTTATTTTAATTTAATTTTCAGGTGTTGACACACAATCGTTATAACTACACACTAGAACACG
This sequence comes from Medauroidea extradentata, assembly GCA_003012365.1. NCBI lineage: Eukaryota > Metazoa > Arthropoda > Insecta > Phasmatodea > Phasmatidae > Medauroidea > Medauroidea extradentata. The sequence goes on along the minus strand of PNEQ01066824.1, from coordinate 104,447 downwards.
ACATACTACTGTACGTTACAAAATAACATTAATGACTTTTCTTTCAGCTGGAAATTGAATACACTTTCATTATAAACGGAATTAGCTTCTTCTAGACGGATATCAGTTTTCTGTCCTAACTTTGTCAAACAAGGCCTGGCCAGTCTGCCGCCCTGGCCACATGCCCCCTTTTGCCCCCCTCTAGATCCGGCACTGGCGTGACGTGACCGAGTGTCTAGTAACAAGACTGAAATACGGCTGTGCATGCTGAAGTCCAAGCTCTGGCGGCTTGTCTGACTTTGTCTGACGGTTACAGAGACGAAGGGACGACGCCACGTCGTGTGTATGTCACGAGGCCGGAGCGAAGTGGGTCACTCGGAGAGCCGTTATACTTGGCCAGCTGCGCGTGAGCGCGCCAGAGGCCGTCGCCCGCGATGACGCGCCCGCCAAGTAGGCTCCATCGAGCACGCTAACCTAACCAACAATAATATATATGTATACTGTATAGTGTGTGGAGGGCGCCCGAGGACAGGGCGTCACGACACACGTCTGACAGACTTCTGAATTAGGCACCCGTAGGTGTCTGCCGTACCCTGAAGAGTGATGAGTAATGATGACCTACCATGGAGTGACTGAAATGAAGAGATTTTGGCCAGCTCTTGAGTGCGCCGCCTGGATGGACGCTTATGTAGTCTCTAGGTGCAAGTCGCTGAACTGACGTGCAGTCCTCTCGCCGACAACTCGCCAGTTTGAGACATTAAGTGGTGACCCTATCATTTTATGACTATGTATTAATGTTAAAGGTGTATTGTACCTGCCTATCCTTTTGAAAGTATTTTCATAACCAATAAAAAAGACCAAAAAATTTTTTGGTCATTTACGCCAGCTAGAAAATATGCAGTATTAAGTTGTGGTGACTCAAATGGTTTACACACATGAAATGTACTTCTAATGATATTCCTAAGCAGACATCTCTCATGCGCTCTAAGAATGTTTCAAAAATTCTTGTCATGATTGAAACTCTCCTCGGCGGCCTGAGCAAGTAGCCACCTAACAGGACGGTTTCTAGAGCTGGTGAAAGGGTGATATGAGATAAGTATAGATCAGCGTCATAACAATTTAGCGGGGGAAACAGAAGATCCATCAGAAAACCCGTTGTCCAACAGCAGCCTCCGCCGCGTATCCTGCTTGCAAAAATTTGGGCTTGACCCTGCTCTGAATCAAACCAACCGAGATTGCCGCAGTTGTAAGACGAGTGGTCTGTCCAGATAACGTCCGCGGCCCCAACCTAATCTAAACGCGTTACACGGTAGGTTGGCACGGGAATATTTCGTGGGTTCAGTGACCTGCAGGTTTGACTTTACACAGCCCTGAACACCGGAGTATCGATTGTTTGCGCGGCGAAGTGTCGCTGTGCTGAAACACTGTACCTACGTTTCGGGCGGACAAGGGTTCGATTCCAGATCCAGCAATCCTCACTTCTGTTGTCTACAGTTGTCCCGAAATCACTCTAGGTGAGAACTGGCTGCTTTCCTGTATATAATGTATGACGAGGGTACCCAAAATAACAGGATATCGCATCCTGGATTCAGACTTACAATTGGGCGCCCGTAAGATCCTGCTTACCCTGAAGGATGTCGTGGAATGAGGTCCTACGATGGAGAGGCACCGAAATAAAACGGAAAATCCCCAAGAAAATCCACCGGCCAGTGATATCATCCGTCAAGATTTCCACGTGCGAAAATCCGTGGACCGACCCCTTCGGGAATCGAACGCGGATGAATATTGTGTATTTCGTTCCTCTTCCGCATATTTTCAAAATGGCGGCCATTTATATATTTTAGCATATTATCACATATCTTAGGAAAAATTTTTCAGAATTTCGTCATCCTTGTTACTCATGTACTGCATAAAAAGCTGACTTTACTTTTGTGTACCATTTTAATTCTGTCTTTACATTTTCAAAAAGATGGCCAACATTATATTGTTAGCATAGTAATGAATATCTTAGGATATGTTTTTTCAGCATTTCATCAAACTTGGTACACATATCCTGCATAAAAACATGACTTGACTTTTTCTATATTTCGTTTGTCATTCTGTAATATTTTGAAAACGACGGCTATTTTTTAATTGTTTGATAGAAAGATATCTCCGAAAAAAATTCTCCCCAATTTATGAAACTGGTTACCGCATATTATTCAGTAAACTGACTTATCTTGAGTATATTTCGTGTATTATACGACTAAATCAATTTTATAATTTAATATTCCTAGAATACGTGAACGATTTTTTTTGTCAGCCTATGAACCGATACTCCAATTGGCCAGGTCAGTACTTGATGTACGGGCCGCGGTTGGCTCAGTGACTTAACCTCTCGTTTCAAACCAAGGCGATTCGAGTTCGATTCCCAGCGAGGTTTGCAGATCTTGTTGCTACTAAATCGCACCCGGAAATTCGTTATTTTATAATCATCACTAGTATGTAATTTAAACAAATGTTGGTTTTCAATGCCATTTTCTTAAACAACCACAAACTTGCATTACATACGTTTATCCCATTTTTTTACATTAAATAATCACGCAAAATTTGTAACATACGTTGGTGCACACGCGGTATTTTTGAGCTCGGCCGAGATGTGGAGGAGGCGTGGAGAGTACTCGACGCACGTCTGGTGTGGCGTCGTAGTTATCGTGGGTGACGATGTGGTTGACTCGATGACCCGACCTGACGTTGAAATGGGGCCATCAGCTCTCGTCGTCGTCTGCTGGCCTGACACACGGGCAAGTCACCCGGCTATTTCTATTATTCATGCAGTGACACTTCATAACTTGTGAATACTATTTCTGAAACTATGATCCCTGTGTTCCCAACGTTGGAATCTTGGTCCACCACTAGCAAACGGCTTAGGTGGCTGTGCATTCATTCGTCGTCACGAAGATATGGATTCGATTGTAAAACCAATGAGCATAGATCTCCAATTTCAAACTATAAAAGGTTAGGCTTATGCAAAAAATATTGCAAAATTTTTTGTGATTCACTAAAAATCTACGATAATACGTAATACGTAAAACTTGAGACATAGAAATGTAAACTTGTAAACGCTATGGAGTTATTCATTACGCTGCTTGTGTTTCGGTAATGCCAGTTAAAGAAAGTGCGACATTTCTTAATTCAGTGTATAGGTTTGGTTTGCTCGGTATAACTTTCAAGCCTGGAAGTAGACTTTCTAGTTCTTGAAAATGTTGCTATATATGCATGAAGCTAACAATTTACATTTTGAAAACTATCCTGCAAGATATATTATTATGTTTAATAATTTGCTGTTTATGAAGGTGTTGGTTCTCAAGCTATTATTAGTATCGATAAAGCAAATGCAATATTTACTAGAAAATGGTTCTTTCAGAATTTGACAATTGAATTTGTTAGTATCAAAATTAACTGTAGAACGATCAATTGAAATATTGAGGTTTTTAGAATTAAATGTAAAAAAAAAAGAAAAACTAAAAGAGGGCAATCTTGTATAGGTCTAATAGTTTTTGTCAGCTTTATTGTGAGAGGTGGTACATTTTTCATGCGTCTTAATCTAATGTAGGAAATTTTTGCTTCGGAGGTTGCATCCCATGTAAACATCACCCTGGAACAATGTTTGCTGAAATGTTGGGAAAAATTGTTTTCTAGAATTGTCCTTTTTCGATTTTTGCATACATGCTTTGAGAAGCCTGCATTTCCAGTAAATGTATATAGCGAAGTAAATTACATGGCAATTGAACTGCCTTGCATTGAGTTATAAATTCCAGTTTAATTTTCATTTATTACACATGTTCAGTTTTACCCATTCATAAAAAGGCAATACATCACATATAAGAACTTTTAAATACTTTGAAAACACTACGTACATCCGAACCCTCCCCAAATGGTCATTTAGTACAGTTATATCACAACATTTACTGGCCAGTTTTGACACGTAACTAATAGAGGATTCTACAGTGTACTTACGTACAGACTTTCCACCAATCAAATGATAGTTTCACCGTTTAAATTCCTATTGTTCCAGCGTTTGTGAGGATATTAGAAATTAACGCAAATTTTCAGATTGCCCGCTACAGAACACGTGTTTTATGTGACATCACAATCAGTGAGAGAGGAATTTAAAACAAAACTTTTATTTGATGAGTTGTACTTATATTACTGATTTTACCTCTAATTTTTAGCCTAGATTGAAACGAAATCATGCGTCGAAATTTTTAATTTTTGTGGCCGAATTACTGTATAGTTATCTTAAAGTCTCCAGGGAAAAAACTATTTTAAATTTGATTCAATTTTCTGCGAGACATTATTAGTACCATACTGTAAGAAAGATTTCCATCAATCTTAATACTTTCCTTTTGTATTTAGAGTAAAATATATTATATAGTCTTATGTAAATAAAAAAATAATACTTTCTGGCACTTATACCTTTGAACAGAATAAATGAGTATGGCGTGCGATCAGCGACTAAGTTAAAGTTCGTAGAGTTTAGCACAGTACGCAGGCCTCCCTCCCTAACGAAATATTCTGATATAAATCATTATATATTTACCGTAAAAGCATATCACGAAGATATTTAAATAATAAACCCTATTTTTTCATTTAATTATACTATTTTTCAGAACAAAAGTAACGCCATCTATTGACGCAACTTAAAGTTCATTTACGAATATTTCCCCAATGCTATACTTACCACGTTTTTCGAGTACATTTAAGAAAAACCTGTTTCTTTTTTGTGAAATACCAGTACTAGAGAACTAAACTGTACTCAGAAATAAACAATTTTCGTTCTAGCATACATATTCAGCTGGTTCTTTGCGAACGGCCGTCTTGACTTTGACTTTAGGTTTCAGTTTATCGAAAACGTAAAGTCAAGGCTGCTTGACTTTAGCTTTGGCGACGCCGTTGTTTACGATGCCATAGGAAGCCGTGTATTGAAAGCTATTGTAAAGTCAAATGTTAAAGTCAAATGCTAAAGTTTTCAATTGTGTATAGGGCTTAAGGGCACGGTTCACCTCAGTTTTCAACGTTTTTATTTATTTTTATATTTGTACCAGATATTTATTTTCTTATTTTAAACATAAATTGTGACTAAATCTTCCTCTTAGGAAATGTTTGTAACTCTCATAGTTTTTGCGTAATGAGTCGTAAACATCAAAATTTGGACATTACGGTTTTATGTACGCCACTAAAACTGACATACCAAACCGAAAAAATTTTCAGAGTATAACAATATTGTAGGCTATGATTAGACATATATAAAAACCAAAATAAATAAATTTCCGTATTTAAAAAAAATTGAAATGTTGAAATTTTAATTTTAAAATGTAGAATTTTTTATTAATTAAAAAAATAGTAATTTTTGTTTATATTTATGTAAAATCATAGCCTACAACATTGTTTTACACTGTGATTTTTTTTATTTGGTATGTCAGTTGGTTTGAGTGGCGCACATAAAACAGTAAAGTGCAAATTTTGAGGTTTACGACTCATTACGCAAAAACTATTAGAGAAACAACAAATTCCTAAGAGGAAGATTCAGTGACAATTCATGTTTAAGATAAGAAGATTAATATCTGGTACAAATATAAAAATAAATAAAAACTTTGAAAAGTCGAGGTGATCGCGTCCTTAATGCCTCACTCTTGCACAGAACGGTATGCCACGTGTAAGAGCTCAAGCGGTTTTTAGGGTGGCGGGAGGGGGGAGGAGTAAGAAAGGAGGTCCGGCCAACGGTACTGTGTGTGTGACGGACGACGCTGCAGACGTGTGTGTGTGTACCTCTCGCGCTTGAGGCGTCGGCACCGCTGGCTCAGTTCACACGATCATTGTTTACTCCAGCCCTCTGCCGGCACAGAGCTAAATTGCACGCCTCAAGCTGTTACCAGACTGGAGGAGTCTATTCCACGGTTGGCGAGACTTCACTTCTCAAGCTATCGTTCCATCAGGGTTGCGTCGAGAACTCTAAATTACAGGTTCATAAAACACAGGAAGAGTGTTCCCAGCAGTATTACATCAAGTAATCTTTTCATTCAGGCAGTGCTTAGGAAGATTACAGACCTCTTACTGTACCCTAGTTGTTCAAGCGTTTTTGTGCAACTAATTTGCTGTCCAAGTTGTGTAGAGAACTAAAAAATTCGTAGGTTCACTGACCTTCCACCTAGATTCCAAGAATATTAACGTACCGTAAAGTGGGTATACTTTCCACCAGCATGGGCAACTTTGCACCACTAAATATATTTTTGCATAGGACGTTTGGTGAAGGTAAACCAGATTATGGCTGGGTATTCTAAAAAAACTTGATTTGATATACTCAGATAATGATCACTAATTTTTCACCAATAAACACACGCAGAAATATTATTCGTGGTGCAAAATTAACCATGCTGGTGCAAAGTATACCCAGTTTACGGTACTCAAGTAGATAGAAGCCATTCGTTAGCTGCTCGCGGACACAGTGATATAACACGAGTGAGACTGAATTGATTGGTTCAGCGTCCACCAAGAGGGGGACAAATAAGTCGAAGGCCAATTAACGAGACTTACACGAATTAACATTTGTTTGAATTCTTCTTTGAGCCCAAAACCAACGAAACGCGCAATTTTCAGGTTCCTATCAATAGGCAGGGACCTGAAAAACTCGCGTTTTATTTTGGTCGTAAGATAGATCCCAAAACACTGTTAAGTTCGTGCCACTGCTGTAATTGGCCCTTGACTTGTTCGACACCACCCGGAGGACTATGAACCAGTAATAAATAAGTAACTGATATCAGAAACAGTCATGTGGTACTGCTGTGTCAGCGAGTAGCCAATAGCAGCTGCTGTCAGTTAAATTTTCTTGCTCTCAGCCTAGGAAATATTTAAACTAGTTTATAGTTGTTAGCTAGATCTAGTTCCATATCCATAGAAAGAATTAATAATCACACTATATGTTTAATCACATTAAGCTAAGAAAAATCGCTCACCGCTGGTTACAAATACAGGTCGTGTCAGCAAAATTCTTAACGCAACAAATTAATTAGGTTCACTCTCGTGTAACTGAAACTAATTATTTATAAAATGTCTGGTGGTGTGGCTTTCTTTAGCTTCCTTCTAATAATAGTTCGTAGGTTATCTCATCACATAGCTCAGTAGTATAATAAACCTTGAAAATATTCGTAAGGCAATTGTTTTTTTTTATGTTAAACATTCTTGATATACATACTTGGTACTTTTATATTCTAAGCCACTGATGATGTGCCTTGTGTGTAAAGGCGATAGTCTGTCCTATGAGCATTCCTATCTCAGCCATACTGCTACCTACCGACACGCAAAATACCGATCTAATGACGCCCTTATGGACTCTGCTCGGCAACCTTGCAGCCACGGAGTTTGAGGCCGTTCAAGGGCTCATTAAAATCGTCGCATTATTAATTTAATTATTAATCGTTTAATATGATAAATGTGTTTCACTAATTCTCCAGACACACTGCAGAGCATGCCGGGTCGGTAGGCCTATATACTGCCTGCATGTGTGGGTGTATGACGCTCAGCCCTGAGACACGCCTAGGTCCCTAGGGACCCCTGATTTTCGCGAAAAGAATTTTGCCCCAGTGTGTTTCAGTGCCTTATGTGAACTTCCACGGGTGGGTTTGCTTCATAGCTGTTGGCCGCGTGTCTTAGTCAATAAACGTCTTTCATTTGACTGCCAATAAGAACGAGGTTACTGCGACACACGTCTGTGGTTAGCAGGTAAACCCTAAGACGTGTGAGAGTTCAAACATCCAATCACTCAGCGTGAAGTAGAGCTGCAGGTGTGCACATAAGGCATTGAAACAATTTACTCCAAAATTATTTTCGCGAAAGTCAGGACTCCCTACGCCGTACTATCCCTAGGCCACCGACTCCTTTAGTAGTTAGGGCAGTTAGAAAAAAATCGGATTTTTTAAATCAGCCGCCCAATAGCTATCAGAGAGAGGAGTTATGCCGTCTGTCAGCTCTTATTTGCGCAAATGGATATCACATCACGTCAGCTCGTCGCGTCTTAGAAGAAGTGCGCACTTTATTGCCAACATACACCAACACAAAACGACAGTTCGCAAATATGTAAACTTATTATCGTTGTAATAAGGGAACATGCCTCTATTTGCTAAATAACGTATATTTGATCTAGGTAACATAGTTTTTGTTTTCATTGTACCAAATATGTCGGAAATTTACAATATGAAATAATTTATTTTCAGCAATTTTTTTAAAATGTATTGTTTTAAGTTGTTGTAACTTCTTAGAGCTAGAACAGCGAGTGTGTTGCGTAAAGATTTATGCCCCAGCTTGTTTCGATGTCTTACGTGCACATCGGCAGCTCTGCTTCAAGGTTATTGGCAGCGTGTCTTTATTCAGACACTTCTCTCATTTGTCTGCACCAATCAGAGTAATGTTACTGCGTCATCATACGTTTGTGATTTGCCAATAAAAGCTCAAGACAAGTGAGGGTTAAAATACCAAATCACTGACTTTGAAACAGAGCTACAAATGTTCACACAAAACACCGAAACCAAGGGGTGCACAATTTTTTTCGTCATAAAATCGTGGTTCTACACCCGTGGCGAATATTTTAAATGAAAATACATTAATATTTCGATTTAAGGACTCTCACGGGACTGGAAAAATTTTATCTTAAATTGAAGGAGTCTTAAAAGTGAAGATTAAACTATGTTTGGACCTAAGTTGGGACCAAAAAATACAATTGTTAAAGCGAAGTAATCGCTAAATTAAAAGACTTTAAACTGAAAGATCATTGTAGTTTCATTTCAGTTAGTCTGTTGGTTTTCGTCGAGTGTATGATTCCGTAAACATGCATATTATGTCTTAGACATGCCGTTATGCGAATACTATGCACGCTAAATATTTTCCGAAAGAGGAAAACGTAGTAAAAGTAAAGTCAACGAAACAAACATTAGAACCGCAGTAAGCGCAGTGGCTAGAACACTCGCCTCCCACCAAGGCCATCCGGGCTCGATTCCCGGCGAGGTCGGTCCCCAGTTTCCGCATGTGGGAATGTTGCTGCTGGCCGGTGAGTTTTCTCGGATATTTCCTGTTTCCCGCACCCCTTCATTCCGGTGCTGCTCTATACTCACATCACATCACCCTTCACAAGCGCTAAAAAGACCAAGCTATTAAGTCCTGACCAAAATTTCGTACGAAAATAAAATCGTGAATTGCACATTTGAACAGGTTTAAATAGTAAATCAATGTTTAAAAAATTACTTCTCAACTATAAAATTCGTTAGACAAATCTCAAATACAGAAAATATTTTCAAAATGTCATTAAGAATAATGTCGTAGAAAGGAATTTTTGAGAAATTTATGCGCTCATAGCTTCATGTGAAACGTAAATTTTAATATTACATTTCAGATAGCAATATGGGCGCTTGTATGGACATATTTTGTGCATTCAAGGCTAGAAGTACGAGAGCTGTAAGGATGGCAGCAGACGTGCTTCACGTCTCCTCTAGCAGTGGCGGATACAGCCCTAGGTTTTTATTTGGAGGGGGGGAGGAGAATTCCTTAAGAAGTAGGTATACCACACCGCAAGTAAAAAAATGGGGCCCAAGAGGCTCTCCCCCGGAAAAATTTAGTTTTTATAGTGCAAAATGGTGCTATTTAAGGTGTTTCCTAAACAAAAAGTTGTATATACCACTTAAAAATGTTGTAATATTTTAAGGATAAACTATATATGAAATGTTAGGAGGGGGTAGGAGCCCCCTAGATCCGCCCCTGCCCCTAGCCTTTCCGCGCATCACATCTGCCCCTAGCCTCTTAGGCGCAAGTCACTGAACTAGCGTGCAATATTCTTGCCGACAACTTGCCTCTATGAGACATTCAGTAGTGATCCTATCATTTTATGGCTTAGTATTTAATTTAAAGGTGTATTGTACTCACCTATACCTTTTAGAAGATTTTGCGCCAGTATATCAATACCTAAAAAAGAACCGAAAAATACTAATTTTCGGCCTCTAGAAAATATGCTCTAATGAGTAGTAGTGAACCTGCAATAGGTATACACACGTGTAACGTTCTTTGAATACTATTTCTAAGCAGACACTAGGGGCGCAGTGGCTGAATGATCTGACCATTCGCCTCCCACCAAGGCGATCCGGGTTCCTTCCCAACGGGGTCGGTCCCCGGATTTTCGCATGTGGGTATTATGCCGGACGATGCCGCTGGTCGGCGGGTTTTCTCGGGGATCTCCCATTTCCCCCGCCCCGTTATTCCGGCGCTTCTCCACACTCACCTAACGTTAGCAAATGACCTCAATGTTAAGCGCCTACCAAAATCTCTCACTCACTAAGCAGACACAACTCATGCTCGTTGACAAGTTTTCGAATAATCTAGTAACGATAGAAGCTGCACACCTCTCGGCGGTCTTGGAAGACGGCCATCTTTATTACTAAACCATCAATGTAAAAGTTTCCTGCGTGTAGCAGAATTAATTCGGACATCTGAAACAGCAAATTTTTTTTATTTCAAAAGAAATTATCATTATAATTGATTTAGTAAGAGGTAATATACTTTACATTTATTCCAAATTTAAACTCCATGGCCGTAGACTTATACCTCAATTATTAAATAACAATCTTAGGAATTTGTTTTGCTCGGTAATTCTTGCCACGCCCCTAAGCGACTACAGAAAACTTCCTGTTGATGGTTTAATGTTTGCCAAGCAGGTGGCTTCACTGTAAACAACAGTTTTTTTATTTAATATTTACTAGACGGCATGCTAGCTCAGCAAGAGCGTGACGCAGTGACTTCAAGGTCTGCGTGTTCTGCTCTCGTTGCGAGCTCGTGTTTCGTCACCGTCGACGAACGCGACGCATATCTGGGCCGACACACCGGCTTTCATGCACCACACACGTTTCACCTTCACTTCGAGAGTGTCTGTAGGCCTATGTCGTATTTTGTAACTAGATGAATTGAGTAGTCCAGCTCCAAAACTCGCCTTGTCCACCACCAAGGAAAAATTAGTTCTGAACAGTTTTGTGTTGCTTTTAAATGTGCGCTTAAGTTAACATGGTGATAGGAACATAAACTCGCCTTATTCAATAACAGACACGCTTTGAAAAACTGTTTTGGCCATGTCACAAAGTGCTTGCAAATCAGTTTTTCTCGATTGGCCCAGTTTTAGTGAAAGTGGACAAATTCGAGTTTTGGAACTGGACTACTCAATTACAATTGAAGGACTTAGAAGCCAAGGGGCATAAGTGCATTTTAATGAAACATGAGATTCGTGCATATTTTGGTTGTTAAAATGTAAAGTTAATAAAATTGTGGCCCAGAGGTATGTGTGATAAGAGTCTCGTGGGCCGTCATTTGGTGGTGTTTTACAAAAACAGCAGTCATAAAATGTGCTGTTAGTGTGAGAGCGAAGACGTTATGAACGTTGCTTATACCCCTTCGCTTCTAAGCCCTGTATTTTTTAGTCTCCTCTTCAGATGGTTCTCTGGGTGAACGTATTTTGCGAGCTAGAGGCCTAGAAGTGCTGAAGTGTTAAGGACGACAGAACACGCGCCTCACGCTTCACTCTAGCCTCTAGGCGCGAGTCACTGAACTGGGCGTGTAGTCTTCTCGCCGACACCTCGTCTCTGTGAGACATTCAGTGGCGCATCTGTCATTTCACGATGTAATATCAAGCATAAATGTGCATGGTACACGCCTATAACTTTTTAAAAGATTCTGCGTCTTGATTTTCATACCTAAATTGGACCACAAAAACACCCATTTTCATAATTTTCTACAGCGTTAAAATAAACTTTACATACGCATACAGGACCTTATACTTAAGCAGACATAACTTACGCACTATGAGCAGTTCTAGAATAATATTTTAATGGCCGAATCTCTCTACTACGCTTGTCGGCCAGAGCAGACGGTCCCCTTAACTTATTTAATGGCGTTTAAATGGCCAAAAAACAACTGAAGTGTGGAAATGCTATGAGCTAAAATTAAAAAGAAATGTTTCGGGGTGAAGGGGGAGACAGTGTTGCAAGAGCCTGCGGATATATGATACCAGCGTTCTTTACTTGCTCAAATATCTATGAGTAAAATTATTGTAACTTAATTCTTACAGTATTACATTGACATTGACACCTATTTAATTTTTATGTAAAGAACTTAATTCAGTCTCGTTTGGTACTTGGCTCCTTTGGCATTTCCACTCTACAATTACATATATTTTCAGTATATTTCGAATTTTTGTAACATTTTATCAAGTGCTGGTGGAGATAACTGTTAAATAACTGAGCAAGAGGATGGGATGAAAATTTATTACTTTTTATATTTTGCTATACAAATTCTAAAATTGCGCTATGCTACCGTGTTGGCTTCGTATCGTATAATAAATGTTTGAAATAACAGTGCAGCACGCAGTAAAGAGGTTTCATAGACATTTATTAAATGGTTTGCTTGTAGTTATATTTAATACGTGAAGAAAAATTCAAAGTTAAATATAGATAAATATTACAATTAGATAGAAGACGAGAAATAATCATACAAAATTTATTAATCACATTACTCGAATGCTGATGCATTCATGACATTTTTCTGGCTTAGAAAGTAAAAAGATTTTAAAACTATATTTAATTAAACTAACGTCTTAAATATTTACTCAGTTAAGTTAATTTTGAATGTGACATTCTTGGGATTCCAAGCTTAAATATTTTAATACTATTAAATTTTACGCTTTACATGAAATAGTACCACGTACGTATGTCCTATGTTTAATATAAAAAAAATAAGTCAGCAGCAGAACATGCTTGTCCCAGAAGACTCGTTAAGTGACACAGACAATCGTTTTTCAGGAACTGGGAATATAGATGATATGTAGCAATAACTTTATTAGCTTTCCCCTGGCGCGGATTTAAGCAGCAAAACAACCTTTCCAAAGTAGGAGTGTGGAAACGTTTGGGCAAAAAAGAAACTATTGCTTCTCAATAATCTTTCGCATTCCACAAAATAGTACGGAAGTCAAACGCTGAAAAGACATTTCTTTGCCAACATTATCCCGGTTAAGTATACGTCATTCGGAAATTTCGCGCAGTATACGTTTTGTTTTAAAAGAAATTAACTTTAAAATTTATTCATTGAAAAGTATATACATTATGTATTCATTCCCCTTTCCTTGGCTGCAGTCTTAAAATCATGGTGAATAAACAATCTCTGAACAGCTTCTGGAAGTTGGTATAGAATAATCATAAAAGATAAATCCTAGATAATAGATTTTACTAGCTTTGTGAGCACACACACACACACACACACACACACACACCTATATGCCTAAGTGTGTATATGTATGTGTGTGTGCGTGTGTGTCCAGAGTAAGACAAGGCATAATCTATTCCTCCAGGATCAAAGGTACACAAATTCGGCAAAGTGTTTGCTCACAAAGTTGATAATATATTATGTAAATATTTACTAGAATTGCCCTTTTTTCTATATTAACTTCAGACTCCGTTAAATTTTTAATGTAATGTGTTAAGTGTTAAATCATTTATTATTATTTCTTAAGCGTTACTTCATCCCATACAAATATATTTAAAACTGACGTGGCAGGAAAGCATCTCAATTAAGTTTTTACACCAATACTGTGTTTGTGTACATTAGTTTAGGTAGGAATTACAAGGCCAGTATTTTATTTTTGATTGGAACCTATTATTGCCGTTTATGGCAACAGCTACCATTGTATGGAATACTTAGTAAATTCGTCAGTACTAATATTATTGTACTGTTTTATGATTGTTTTGTTTTCAACTTACTCTTATATTTTATTGAAATTGTTTCCCATTCTACCATTCAACAGCAGGAGATAACAGTTGATATAAAAGTATTTCAGAAGTAAATTAGCATATATGCGTATATAATTTACTAACACATAAGTGCCAATTTATCGGTAATACCAAATTTACCAAGTCTCATGAAAAGAAGTCAGAAGATTTAAATTTTACATACTTATCATCTTGTAAGATTTTACGGCCATTGAAGTGGTGTATAGGAGATTATATATGTATATTAGAATATAATTTTGCGATATTTTACACCTTACAGTGACAGTACTTTTTAAACCCTATACTATTCCACGTACTCCTATTGTGCTAACTTACGAACAGAAAACATATTTCAGACAAGTGTGCAGCGACACCTTCAAAAGACAACCCACATTTTAAAAATTATGCTTTGAAGTTCTCCAACATAGGAAAAGCGGGTTTTTCAGCCTGTCATACTAGAAATCCACTAACCGGATGTGTACAAAACTCAGATACAACAATCCATTGAACTTTGCTGCAGATGTTCCGCTAGTAAAAGCATGGTGAGCTGTGAAAGACATGTAGTAAAACGGTTCAATGGAAAGATCTCACAATAGTTCAGAGCTTGTCGCATAGTGGCGGTGCGGAACATGACTCGCCTGTCAATACCACCCTTAGCGTTCGTTGACTTCTGTGCCATGAGCCGCCTGTTATATTAGCAGAGCATTTGATTCCTTCAACTTTGTGTATTTACCAGTAGTTCGTCGTAGACAGTTTTGCTTCCATTTCCCATCTAAGTCGAGTGCCAGGTTTATACGTCATCAAAAGGGGCCGTGCTAGCACAGTGGCTAGAGTGCTCGCCTCCAACAAGAGTGAACCGGGTTCGATTCCTGGTAGGGCCTGTCCTCGAACTTTCGCATGTGGAAACGTGGTGGATATTGCCGTGTACACCCTAATGTTATTTGTAAAATGTATAATTAATTTAATTGTAACTTACTATTACTAACCTTTGTGGAAGGGCAAGGATTTGCTTTGAATCATTGTTTACATGAAATGTTTAAAGAGTTGTCTTTGTAAAAAATACTACGGGGAATTTGATTTTTACTTCCCAAACTACGTTATTTTTCATGAACAGGACATCATAAATAATTCAACCTTAATTTTTCACCCATTGCAAATACAAACCTTTGTCATTTACAATAATTTCTCAACAACTAGGTTTCTAAACATTTCCTTGTACAAGTAGAAAAAAAAATTTTTAGTGTGTAGACAAGTGGTTTTTCTAGGGGATCTCTAGTCCTCATCCCGTCGCTTCTCCATCGTACGTCCTCATTTCCTGCAGTGAGTGGCAGGTACATGCGACCTTCCAGTACAGTATATTATTGTTGCGCTCACGAGTACCCTTCCATTCGCTATTTATTAATTTTTTTTTCCTATACGTCGCTATCGGTGGTGAAATTTTGATAAATAAAAACTGTTAATGCACCATAACTCTTAAAGTTTATAAAGTGCATCGATGCAACAGGCCACGGAACAGCTACTCGTAAAGCAATTTAGTTTTTATTACTATGTGACTACAACTTTCAGCGGTAAAGTGCCAGTTGAATGGGCACAAAAACTCCGTCTCCGGCCGTTCACTTGGACTGGTGGCGAGATTTGTGAAGGCCTTCACTGGGCTCTGTCCTAGATTGTTTCTTATTGTTTGTGCTAACGATGCGAGAGTATTGCCGGTGACAGGTTTCGCTCCGAACTACCTCCAGTCCTCGAAACAAGCTGAGCCACAAATATGCACGTCGTCGCACGTGGCGTTTTGTTTCTACGATCTCTAGTTGCGATGCACTCGAGTTCTTCTATCTGCTTCCAGACTGGGTGCTTGTTGTAAAAGGGACACCTATTTTGCAGCCAGCATGATGCTAAGCTTTACGTGCACACCTGCAGCTCTGCAACATGGTCAGTAATCATATCACACTCAGCGTCGTGAGGTTCTACCCACAAATCACAAACGTGTAGTGTCCAGTAGCCTCGTTGTGATTGGCACAGTAATACGAGATACCTCATAGCTAGGGACAGGAACATTTCAAGAATTCAATGACCTGCATGATAGAATCAACTATCCTAGTCATACTCAAGCCCCGACCATTTGTCCACTAGCTGCTACTCAGTGGAACAGCAGACGATGAACGAATAGACGGGGCTTGAACTCACCAAACTTTCATTTCCTTCCTACAAGAAGACAAGAATCCAATCCACTTTGCTCTGTCGTGAAAATGGCTTTTCTTTGAGGCAGTTACCGCTGGTCATAGAACTAAGGTACAAACCTCTATATATGTAAATGTGTGTGTATTTACACACACATACATACACACACACACACACATATATATATATATATTAGCAGTTGACAAATATGTTGTCGTAGAAGATTTTAACAACATTTACATATTTAAAAAAATTTAAAATATAGCGTAAAAGTTAAGAGAATTCGTGAAGAGTTACTAAATTCTTCCGAGATTTTTGTGGAGGACTTTCTACGTCATGCTCGATTTTTTTTTTTTTAGATTATTTGGGATTTAGTAACATTTAATTTTAGGATAGCAGAAGATATTTGAAGATTTTTTGTAAGATTTACACTTTCACGTACATAAATTTTGACCAGTTTTTGTCCCATCGGCACCAAATCATTTACTATGGCGTAGTTAAAACGTGTTTTTTAAACAGACGTTTGAGCGAAATCATAGGCTTATATTTGTATTAAAAATTAGTACAACTATAATTTCAAACTTTTCCGCTATGGTCATTCTGTTATGTGCAGTTCGTACCTTCATGTCAACACACACAAAACACACACTTATATAAACTAGCACGAAGACATACACGTCCAGAAACGCGTTCTGTCACATTTAAATAGGTTAAACCTACCAGCAGTGAACAGTCTTGAATTTAGAAAGTACTCAGCAGTGTTACCAAGCTAGCCGCTACATGACTACCTATGAACTACGGAGCAGAGGTTGCCTGTTCGATGACCACATGTAGGTAGAAGGAATCTTTGTTAGTCCGCCCAAGAAGTACCTAACAAAGGTAAACTCCTCGTGTACTTAGAAAGGCAGCGAGTAGGTCAGCCCTGCCTAAGAGTTTGTTTGCTGTTTCAAGTAGCGGTGACGGTATAGCAGCAGTGAACACACAGCTTTAAGCGGGACAGACATTCACCGGCAGCACTTTGAATATTCTAGAAACACGTATCAATATTGGTGACTTACTGGCTCAACGCACTTTACGCGTCCGACGTCGACAAGAGCGGGGAGCACTAAGGACGACACAGCAAGCGTATTGCATCTCATAGCAGCCTCTATATAACCTCTCAACACATTAAACTAGCGGGCAGCGAGCTTCCCGTGAAAAACTCGTCTCTACGAAGAGTTCAGTGGTTATCGTGTCTGTTATTTTAGGACATGATTTTGAAGACGCTGCGCCGGGAATTCATACCTAAAAATAACAGCAAAATACATATTTTATACATTTTAGATAATGAGAAAATTATCATTAGAGATTTGAAGGAAAGCGTGATATGAGTATACTCGCCTGTCACTATCTTTGAATAATATTCCTAGACTTAAGTTACGTGGAGTAGTTTCAGAATACTTCATTTTATGATCTACACACTACACACACCATCTCGCCAACTTAAAAAAAAAGTTGCTTGCTTGTATATCTGACGTCAAGCCATTTTATTCCCTTCAGAAAACGGCCTAAAATTCCACTTTGACCTATACGTAGGACCCGGTAGTTTTCGCGAAAATATTTTTGCATCACTTTGACAGTGCCTTACGTGCGCACCTGCATCTCTGCTTTGTGGTCAGTTATTGGATGTCTTAACATACAACGTATGGAAGTTAAACGCGCAAATCACAAACGTGTTGTGTCACAGTTATCCATGCACTGAACGGCACAGTCAAATTAATGATAACTAGGGACCCTTGTTATTCGCGAAAATAATTTAGCCCCACTTTGTTTCAGTCACTTACGTGCACATCTGCGGTTCTGCTTCACGGTTATTGGCAGCGTGTCTGTGTCTATCATTTGACTGAGCCAATTACAATAACGTTCCTGCAACACCACACGTCTGTGATTTGCCGGTAGAATCCCAAGGCTTGTGTCCGTTAAAATATCCAATCACTGACTACGAAGCAGAACTGCAGATTTGCACGTAAGGCACGGAAACAAAGTGAGGCAAAATTCTTTTCGCGAAAAACAGGGGTCCTTATAATTACAGATGATGGTATAGCGCGAAAATGTTTTGTGCCAACATACCCTTGAAGTCACTGTAGTTTCTTGTGACATGTATAGTTGGATGATATACGTCTAACACAACGTAGCTGTCTGTAGACCATTAGCAGGCAGCAAATATTACAATAGCGGGATTCTTATTGGCTCAGTCAAATAAGGCAACAGCTCTAAGTACAAGCGAAAGCCAGTAATCGTTTGTTAAGCAGAATGTACGTTGAAACTCAGCAAACAGTCAAGTTTTCCCGCGATAAACCGACATCTCTACGTATAATTAGAGACATGCAAAATTCGCGTAATCATTTGGTAGCAGACTAAACTTCACTTTCCTATACATAACAGAGCATAATCTGTGATTCAATTGGCCACGAACTTTTATGTGTTGTCATCGACGTGTGTTACGTCCTTACATAGATTGGCCTCTCTGCCGTGTAAGCATTCTCCGCGGCAAGTCACGACAATATCGACCAGCGGGAGACGTAGAACGAGCCTATAGTCACTTGGAGTCTAGTCACCTGTCAGAAAATAACGCGGATTTTGCATGTCTCTACGTATAATTAGAGAGCTGAAAAATTCGCGTTTTCTTCCAGGCGCAAGCTATAATTCCAGCAACTGTAAGTTTGTGCTACTTTCACGATTGGCCGTTGACTTACTTGACACCACCTTGAAGTCGATGAGCCAATAATAACAATGCAATTAAATGCGGGCCCATTTCACTGTGTCAGCGAGCAGTCAACGACCAGCTGTTGTCTACTTGAATACACAGAGATTCTTGGAGGCTAGTCTACAGGTCAGTGAACCCTACCTATAATGCATAACGCTCACATCTGCACCACTGCTTCGTGGCTATTGGCAGAGTGTCTTTGTGCAGAGAAGTAGTTCATTCGACTGTGCCAATGAGAATAAGGTTACTGCGACACCACGCGTTAGAGTTCAAAACTGTCAATCACTGACCATGAAGCGGAGCTACAGTTGTGCACGTCATGCATTGAAACAAAAGGTTGCATAATTCTTTTCACCAAAAATCACCAGTTCTACTGATCGCTCTCCAGGAGGTGTAAATAAGTCAAGTAAAAATGACACGAACTTACAGATGTATACATTCCAGTTTAAGTCTTTAAAAAAACGTGAATTGTTCAGGTCTCTATTAACAAGTAATCATTGAAAAACATCTGGTAGAGACCTGAAAACTCGTGGGTTCACTGAACTTTAAGCTATCTTTGAGAATATCTGTGTATTCAAGAGAAAGAAGCTGCTCATTATCTGCTCGCTGACACAGTGATACTATCACATGACTGGGCCTGACTTTAGTGTTTCTGTATTACTTGCTCAGTGCCAACCATGAAGGGTCAAATAAGTCAAAGGCGAATCAGACCGACACACAAAGCACAACTACCGAAACGGCGATTAAACGTTTAGAGGGTGACGTATAAATAGTCTTTGCCGGTATAACTTCGTGACTAATTATCACGACTGAAATAATTGTGGACTGGAGATATCCGGTGCACGACTACAATGCGAGCATGACCTTGAGTTACTGCCGCGCACGCGCAATGCACGGATGGGGGCTCGATCTTTTTGTGCCTGGGCGAATAATTTTTGCAAATATATATCCCAAACAAAAAATATCATTTAAAGCTGTCGATTGAATACGTGGCAATTAAACGAGTGCTAAATACGTGAATAGAGCCACAATTCTGTGCTGAAATGATTTTCGAACCATTTGGTTTCAATGCCTTATCCGTAGGGACCTCTGTTTTTCGCGGAATGAATTTTGCCCCAGTTTGTTTCAGTGCCTTACGTACACATCTGCAATTCTGCTTCATGGTTATTGGCAGCGTGTCTGAGTGAAGAGCCGTATCTCATTTGACTGAGCCAATTACAATAACGTTCCGGCAATACTTAGAGGCTATGATTGTCGGTGAAAATAATTCTGCGCCAACTTGTTTCAATGTGTTATGTGGACACCTGTAGCTCTGATTCTTGTTCACTGATTGGATGTTTTTAACTGTTAACGTCTTGAGGTTCTACTCGCAAATCACAGACGTGTTGTGTCGCAGTAACCTTGATCTGATTGGCACAGTCAAATGAGCAACGCCTCTGCTGTAACACGGTCTGCCAGTAACCATGAAACAGAATTGAAGATGTGCACGTAAGACATTGAAACAAAGTGATGCACATTTTTTCACCAAAAATCACAGGCTCTAGCAATACTACACGCCTGTGACATGCCGGTAGAATCCCAAGGCTCGAGACAGTTAAAATATCCAAATACTGACAACGAAGCAGAACTGCAGTTCCGAAACAAAGTGGTGCAAATTTTTTTTTTAGACAAAAAACAGGAGTTCCTACATATGTGCACATCTGAAACTCTTTTCATGGACAGAAGTTCTGTGATTTAACAATTACTTTGTGGTTGCACTTACAAATTACAAATACGTCGTGTCACACTAGCCTTACTCGGATTGGTGCTGTCAAATGAGAGACGTGTATGAACAAACACACGTTGCCAATAACCATGAAGCAGAGCTGCCAATGTGCACGTGAGACACTGAAATAAAATGGTGCGAAAATCTATACATGACAAACTCGTGGCTCTAGATATTGTAAATTGTAGGTTTCTCGGAATCATTAACCAAAAAATTAAAAGTGGGTAATTCTAGAAAACAATTTTCGCCAACTTTCTGGTCATATATTTTGACCGAATGGCGTGTTTCTGGGGCACTGATACCGAAATTACGTTCGTTTGATTCCGGCGCGAGAGAATACGCTAAACAAACGCATCGCTCTACCAGGACATTTTTTCATAAAGTTAGCAGAAATTGTTACCTAGGATTTTAAAAATTTTGCCACATTCACTTCCTTAACCTTGAAATTTGAATCGTCGTTTTTGGCATTAATTTATTTTCCACGTCATATTTAACCAAACGGCTGGCCTTTTAGTTCTTTCATTTCAATCTAATCTCCTTGTTAGGATGTTACCTGTTACTGCAGACGTGTTCGTGTGAAACGATCAACTCTGACGTCGACCACAGATTAAATAGCAATATAGACGTGAAATTACGTGGCAGCTCATTTAATACGGGCGAACTTCGCCGCTTATTGGCTACCCTAACCTACTGACACCCGCCCCGTGTATGTTTGGCTCCTGAATGCTACTGCAGATTGGTCTGGCTACCGGGTAGCAATGCGGCCGCCTTACGCTGATTGGCGGTAGGCGTCTCCACCATGTTGCTGGCCACAGTGAAGCTATTTTTCTGTAGTATGTGGCTGAGTTCGTTCTCCTATCAGCTATTTCACTTCTGTATTCCTGAATATTCTGTTCCTCGACACAGTCAGGCCCCGACCAAAGGCTTTTAACGGTCAAGGACGTTTATTCAGGAATTAATAAATAATTTTTATTGTGACCGTGGAAGATAACATTTGATTACAGAAGAATCTCTACGCAGTAGTTATTTATGACAATGCACTGCTCGGTTTCTGTTAACAAGTGGCGGAAATAATACCGATTGTTTGAAAAGATAAATATTCACCAGGGCTTGTTTGTAACTTTACCATGAAAACCGTACACTAGTTTCACACCTCCCTTAAGAATTTGCTGTCACCAAATTCACTTTGCCAAGGCGCAGAACTCGGATAAAATTAACTGCCTAAATTTTTTCAATTTACTGCATTTATTATTTATCATGATAATCTTAAGTTAACGTCTTTCGAAGCTCAGAATCCCCCTCCAGCCCTACACGCAAGCAGGAGCTTCGACCAATGTCACTCCAAGTCAAACCTGTGTTCGGCGAAGACATATGAATCTGGGGGCACGGCTGAGTGGTTCGTACTGGAGACAGTCACGTAAGAGTTGCCGATATCAGCCAGAATCGCCGTCATCAGACAAAATACGAGCGAGGGTAATATCTGCTATCTAGATAGCAGTGTATACATTCTCCGGGCACGCACCAAGCCGGAAATTTTCGAACGTATTATACACGCCTTGGTTTTTACAATGTCGTAGAGCCAAAAACTTACGAAGCCAACGGTCCTGAGGGCTTTTTCTTGAAATGATGTGAAATAATTCCATTGCGAGTTTGCTCAAAATTTCGAAATTGGATTTCATTCTGGTGTTATTGAGTGAAAATAATTTGGAAGCAAAATATAATTCCATTTGGAGTAATCTCATTTGCCCTTGGGACAACACCTCGAAGATTGTGGCCTTGTCACTTTTGCCGTGTGTTGCGATAGCCTCACTCTTTTAAACCGACGAAATGAAGCTAAGTCACCAGCGTGCCTCGTTGTTGAACTGCTCTACAGTAGGTTAGAAACAAACATTTATTTGCACAATTATTAAACGTGTTTACAATGTACCTACCTCCGGACAGAAGACACATTTCAGAGATGGATTATAAAATACTTTTAAAAAATCATGCACATTGTAAATAATATTCCTGTGAGACCAACATGGCTAACAACGGCCTTTTCACTCAGTTATATCTGCTCATATCGATACAAAAATATTTAAGGGACCTACAGTGTAAGTACAGACATTCCAGCAATAAAGTAATAGGGTGACAGCCTACAATCGCACAGTTCCAGCGATCCGACGGAAACCCTACGGGCCAGTTCAGCTCCTTGTGTATAGGGGCGATGGGACACTGGCGCGCGCGTTCAGAAATGCTCTTACTGCTTCGCTTCTGAGCCTCTAATGCGGTAAACAGATTCAGGCATTCGTCGCCCGCCGCACGCATTTTGAAATTGTGCTTCTACTTTGCTTGTTCATTTTAGCCTATATGATTACAGTAAACTTATTCTATTTCAAATACGCATTTGACGCCACATCTGCGTATATTTTAAAAGTCTTACACCAGAAAGTAACTTCGCGTAGAACAGCGATAATGGGGCTTGACTGGAAAAAAAATTAAGCTCGCTGCGCTCCGTACCCGCAACAGTTTTGTTACGAAGCGAATCACATATTCTTTGCAATTTTGTTAAAGTATATTTGTATTTTTTTGAACTACAACTTCAGTACATATTAAAAAAAGTACGAAGAATAAAATCAAACTCATTTGGCATTATCTAATCTTCGTAACTGGTTTTCTGTCTATTAGTTTTGTTCAAAGGTGCATTAGTATCGTGTCATTTATCAAGATATTAAAACTAAATTTAACATTTAAGGGAAGTTTCTATTTTATTTATGAATCACATCCACCTGTGATTGTGCGGAATGCAGAAATGCTTAGTGCCCAGCGCAAAAAAAAAAAAAATTATATATAAGTTCATAAAATTGCTACAATATGGTAGCAGTGTCTTGACTTTCTAGATAAAAGTTTTCACTAAATTCAACGGCTACTGAGGAAACTTAGTTAAATATTCTTTCGCAGTTATATTCAATAACAAAACACGTTGCTTATTAATTATACATATTTTATTTTCAATTCCGTTAACATTTTTATATGAGTGAGCTCCTGCGCGAACATACTACCGATGTCGACAAGTCAATCCCATTAACCAAACAAATCACCAGTCCTTGCAAATTTTGCGTTTTTATCTGACGGCAGACTGGGTTCCAAGTTACTACGTACTCAAATGACTTCAGCTGTTAGTCGACAGTTAGAGTGGCACGCCTGAAATACTTCTACAACCAATCATATAAGTCAACTGTAAAATGCCAACTATCCTGTAATGAGGGCACATAGAGGTATGAGAGACTAAAGACAATAACATCGCGGAATGTGTTCGAATAAGATATAGGCCAGTGAATTTTACTTCATCGCTAAATAATAACACAAAATTTGCACGTATGTACACACATCAAAAAAGTATTGCATCACCTCGGTTCCAAGATCGGTTGGACACTGATGCTGGATGGTTATATTTAGGGACGGGAATTTTTGGTGAAGAGATTTTTGCTCACTTTGTTTCAGTGTCTTACGTGTACACCTGCAGCTCAATTCCATGGCTATTGACAGAGGATTTTTGTGCAGAGTCGTTCATTAGAATGTGCCAATCAGTACACGGATAACTGTGACACATCACGTCTGTGATTTGCGGGTTTAACCTCCAGACGTTGTATGTTACGGCATCCAATCACTGACCACAAAGCAGAGATACAGGTGCGCACGTGAGGCATAGAAACAAAATTCTGCGAAAATCTTTTCGCGAAAACTACCGGGCCCTACCTATTGGTAGAGGCACGATTATGTCGCGTATTCATCTGGTAGCAGCTTAGACTTCTCATTAGCTATAGTCGCATGTTCATTGGCTTCTAACCGTACACGCAGGTACCACGTGTGTTCGAAACGATTAACTTCCTTATTTATTACTGGTTTGCAGTCGTCAAATGTGTTTCAAACAACTGTCGTCCGATCACAGTAATGACAGTGAAGTATACATCATTGACGCCCAACCTGACCTAGAATCTATTCGCGAAATACTCGTGCCTCTACCTATTACACAGAGGGCGTACGAAAGCCGATTAGTTCCAGCCATTCCACCAGGGGATGCAGTACTTCTTTTGATGTATGTATGTATTAGTGTCTGTTTTTAGGAACCTGAGAATTTCACGTTTTCTTCTAGACAGAAGCTAGAACTCCAGAACCTGTAAATTCGTGTCATTTTCGCATTAGGCGTATTTTAGCGTTTGAATTGTTCACAACCTGTTCGCAAGCGTTTGCTGAAACTGTTTGCATTTACAAAAGATCGCTAAAATGCAATATTCAGAGGCTACCAACATGGAGTTTCGAAATTATGTATTTGCTATTGCCTTATCAGGAATAGAATTGAACCGTATAAATCAAAACACTTCTACACGAATACGTTTGATGGGAAATAGACTGCTGTCACTATTTTTTTACATGTACAACATAATACATTGTAGAAGGAAATTTAATTATGCAGCTGCATACAATAAAAAAATTAAATTGCGTCATTTTCTTTTAAAATAACTTAAGCCTCGTCCATATTGCGTATAAATACAGTTTGTTATGATTTCATATTTATTCGAGATAAAACAAGAAATAATTATAAAGGTAAACATCCTGTGAACAAACCCTGTAACCATCCTCATGCCTTGGTTGCCAGAAACGTACAAACACCCTCAGCCTGGTTGCAGCATGTTTGCAAACACCCTTGTAAACAGGAGCACTAAAATGCTCTGTTCACAGGTACCGCTACCAGTTCAATCGCTAAAATACGCCTAATGACTTTTAACTTGATTGACACCTCCTGGAAGACGCCGAGCCAATAATAAATATACGAAACATGGCCCATATCACTGTATCAGCGTGCAGCTAATGAACAGTTGCTGTCTGATAGTGGCGACTAGTAGGTTGTTACAGGTTGGACACGAGTTGCAGAGATCTGTACATGGTTCTGCGCTAGTTGACGCTACAGCCACTGACACACTGGTATGTAGATGCCGCTTATTGCTGACTGGTCACAGCGCAATAAGTAGCCAGTAGATATTACACGGTCATTGGTACAGCCAGTGATTTTTGGTGGAAAGAATTCTGCAACAAATTGTTTCAATGCCTTACGCACACACCTGCAACTCTGGTTCGTGGATATTGGCAGAATATAGTAGTGCAAGGGTGTGGCTCATTTGACTGCAACAACCAGAACAATGTTACCGCGACACCACACGTCCGTGATTTGCGGATAGGACCCCAAGACGCCGAAAGTTAAAAACTTCCAATCACAGAGAAACAGGTGTTCGCATAAGGCATTGAAACAAAATGCTGCAGAATTCTTTTCGACTAAAATCACTGGCTCTAGTCATTGGTATACGGCGGCGCGTTCACATGAGTGTACATTTCTCGGCAACTTGCGCCCTCCCTGCCAACAACCCTCGAGCCGCCACTGCTGTCTGAGTTCACAGATAACCTTGGAAGCTAGTCTTCTGGTCAGTGTACCCGCGAATTTGGCAGCTATCTGCCTATTTACATAGACTGGCAGCTCCAAGACAACCTAGTCGCGTTTACTAACGAACTGATATAAATGGACACACCCTTCTCAACCACGTGGGAGGGTGTACGTGGTTGCCACATTACCTATCAAATGCGAGAACTGGAAGGACCGCCTCAATGAGGGCAAGATCTATGTAAGCTCTACTGACACGAGAACCACGTTACGATGACAGGATGGTATGTAAACAT
Organism: Medauroidea extradentata; assembly: GCA_003012365.1. NCBI lineage: Eukaryota > Metazoa > Arthropoda > Insecta > Phasmatodea > Phasmatidae > Medauroidea > Medauroidea extradentata. Next base: position 78,238 of record PNEQ01066824.1, on the reverse strand, counting down.
TGAAGCCTTCCATGTGCAGTAAATAATTAACGACAGCATGCCCTCCAGACCGCAAGAACCAGCCACAGCGGCGCCGTGGCGCCTGGCTGGGGGCGACCTTTCACCGGCGTCAAGGGGTCACGCAGGGTCTGCGCCAAGCCGTCGCTATTGTGACGCAACGTTATTAAACTGCGGGGGTGCTTAACTTCCTCGGCCGACACCTCGCCGACCCCACAGTCTGTTCACTGGGCGCTTTCTATAAACCATGCCTAGAGATGATGGTTTATCGCGGGAAAACTTGACTGTTTGATGGATTTCAACACATGTTCAGCTCACAAAATGATAACTGGCTTTAGCGTGTACTTGAGCTGTTGCCCTATTTGACTGAGCCAATAAGTAGCTTGAAATTGTAGTATTTTATACCTGTTATTGGTCGGCAGACAGCTACGTTGTAACAGACGTATATCACCCAATCATACATGTTGCAAGAAACTGCAGCGTTCTCAAGGCTATGTTGGCACAAAACATTTTCGCGATATACCATCATCTCTAACCATACCTAGGACCACAATTTCGTCGCGAAAAGATTTTTGCCCCACTTTGTTTCAATGTCTCGCGCGCACATCATCAGTTCCGCTTCGTGGTTATTGGCAGCGAGTCTCATTTGACTGTACCAATCAGAATAAGATTTTTGCCAAACCATATGTCTGTAATTTGCCAAGGCAAGTGAGAGTAAAATCATCCAATCACAGACGATGTAGCAGAGCTGCACATGTGCACATGACGCATTGAAACCAAATATTGCAAAAATCTTTTCGCCATAAAATTGTGGCTGTACACATAGTCAATGGTGCGGCGTCTCTTCCGAAATTACCTGTCATACTTTACATATATTCCAGCTGCGAAGCGTGTGTGGGTTCCAAGGAAATGGAGCTAATAAATGACTATACACAACTCTGAATTGTCTGTGGAACTATTATAATATTAGGTGCATATCTCTAGCTGTAGCGTCCAAGAGTAGAGGATTGAATTATCCAGTAACACACTTTCAGTAACAGCAGTATTTCCTTATTGGTTGATTCCTGTATGTACGTTGGTGTATATATGGGTCTTATACAGCGTCCCTTGAAACACGGTCACATTTCACCAGTGATACATGCGGCTTTTGGGCCCCAACAGCCTGAGCACTAGGTGGTCTAACGCCCCACCTAGTGGTTTCTCCTTGTTGCCATCAATCGAAGAATCCATCAAGGCAGATACCCCTATCCCAGCTCTAAGGAGCCGGGATGCATAGGGCCCGCACGCCAGATACATTGGTTCTAAGATCCAGGCCGAGGAACCCATCCCGGTGTAGTGCCCACCAATACTCACGAGCCCCGGAGCAACACAAACACCCCTGATAGGATACTAGAGCGTGGCACCGCTCCGACACCTCAAACAGGGAGATGCACTATTCGCACTCGGATTACTCCAAGGCGAGAACACATCTTAACCACCTATTGGTAGCCTCAGTAAAATTTCACGAATTCAATTACCTGCAGGCTATAATCTGTTGTACTATGCATACCCAAGCCCTGTCTGTTCGTTCATTGTCCGCTGTTCCACTTAGTAGCAGCTAGTTGACTAAGGTTGGGGCTTGAGTATGCATAGGCTAGTTGATTCTAACATGCAGGTAATTGAATTCGCGAAATTTTCCTGTCCCTATGGTTATGGGAGAAAAAGAGGTGGGATAAATTGGGTCAAAAATGCTCCAAGTGGTCGATGAACGTGCCTAGGAAGGGAGGACGTGACACTCGTACTGTAACACCGCTTTTTCTGAACAGGGGCGAATTTTTTTTCTGCGTCAGAGCGGGAACAACGGGCGGCATTGTCGATAGTCGGCCACCGGTCACCGCGAGTTACCGTTCCTTTACCGGGCACGGCGTGTCTGCGGTAACCCGGTTCGCACGGGCTTCACCCATGGACGATCTGAGATGGCAGCACAACTGCCGCTGGTTACGGAGAGTGTCAGATTATTGCTGTGGCTGTCGTCAGCGATGATGCATGATAGTGATATTATTAACAATCGGCCGAACACATTGTTTGCGTGCAGTACTGAAGATAAGTGACAAAATATGTCAACTTCTCTAGAGACTGATTTTGGTGAAAATAATTTTGCAAAACTTGTTTCATTCCATACGTGCACTTGTACAGTCCTGCTACATGGTCAGTTATCTGTCGACGTCTTGGAATTCTCCCCGCAAATCATAAACGTTTGGAATCACAGTAATCTTATTATCATTGGCACAGTCAAATCGCTGACAATAACCATAGAGCACAGCTTCGTATGTGCACAGAAGGCATTAAAACACAAAAAAAAAAAAAAAAAAATAGTACTCTACTCATCTCATACTGATATCGTTAATATCGACATCCCAAAACATTGTTGATAACCACAGATGCATAGAGGTTATCAATATAGAAAAAAAACTGATATCGTCTACATAGAAAATGGAAACATTTAACCGCCAGAAATTACTACAAATTTGAACGAATGCATCAATGTGAGTATCTAGAAATGGCAATCACTGTGACTCCTCAGTTATGTGTTGTTTTAAAATTATGGTTTTGGCTTAGCATAAGATATAATCCATATCGCACACCCTTTCGCAAAACAGATACTTTATAAAACAGGTATCTTAATCTGCATTGTTTCAAATTTCGACCAAAGAAATGTACTAACTTGCGGTAATATTTTTAATTCCACATTATTTTTTCAGGATTCTATGCGTCATTTGTTTACGTTATCATCGAACTGTAATATCAGGGATAAGTTTAATGAGGAAATGGGTACTTAATTTGCAAACACATTATTGCTTCCCCTCAAAAAAAAATACTTTTTATCTATATACCTTGGTCTTTATAAAGACAAAATTTCCGAATAATTATACGCTATCCCTTCATTTGGAAAACGCGGTATATTGACAGAAAGATATTCCGTTTCATACAAATAGTGACAATTTCTAAATAGAGGACAATAATTTGTGTGTCTTTTTCTTAACTGTTAATGCCAAAACCGACTTCCAAACATCTTGAATATATTAGGCTCAGATACGCTCATTTCCGTAACCGACCTCCGTACTGTGGTACCGTGAATCACTCGCTTGACTAACACTGACAGGGGTGTGACTCCACCTTTTCCTTGGTGAAAAGTTTTAAGCAAAGTCCATTGCATGTTTCTAGAGGTCTTCCACACGAGTTTCGTAAGTAGTTTCTTTTTATATACAACCGGTAGAAACAATTTTTAAAGGCATTTTGAGGGGCTTCGAAGTGACTACTGAAACTGAAATGATACTTGGAATATACATTCCCGTTCTCGTTTGAAGTTTAGTTTCTTTTCGTTCACTGACACAACAGGGACACGTGGAAAGTTTTGTAAAAAAAAAGTATTTTAAGAACACATTGCTACGGGTTCCTATTTATGCTGTTTTTGCGAGATTTATTTGTTTAAAATTCTGAAATGGAGCATATATCGTAAAACCGTTACATATAAATGTTGGAAATTGTTTATAATATGAAGCCATACCAATTTTTATAATTTGGGCTAATTATAAACTTTTAATGTTTTCTTAAAGTAAATATTTAGCCGAAATGATAAAAAATTTTGTTCTGAAAAAAAAAAACTAGGCTACATATTACAAACAATTTCCTTTCATGAAAGTAACTAAAACAACATTAATAGGGATCCGTTGCCTTCAGCGCGTAGTAAGCGGCAGCCTTAACAGAAGTTCTCAAGGGAAAGACAGCCGCTAGTTGAGTACCTTGAGCATAGCTATTGGTAATCGAGTAAGAATAGGCCTTATAGCTCGTGGACGATCGTGATCGTTGTAGTCCAGTAGCACGCAAAGTAGATCTGTAACAGTGTGTTGTTACTGCACGTGTCCAAAGCCAAAGGACTGAACTACAGGATGTACTTTCCTCCTTCGCCTAGGAGACAGCGTCAGTGCCCTAAAATGGAATTTTGAGTAATTTTTACAATTTTTCTCTCTCTAATGACATACGATAAGTAGGTACAGGAATTTTTGGTGAAACGATTTTGGCCCCACTTTGTTTCAGTGTCTTACGTGTACACCTGCAGCTCAACTTCATGGCAATTGACAAAGAGTCTTTTGTGCAGAGTCGTTATTCATTTGACTGTGCCAATCAGTATACGGATAACTGTGACACGTCACGTCTGTGATTTGCGGGTTTAACCTCAAGACGCTGGGTGTTACGGCATCCAATCACTGACCACAAAGCCAAGATGCAGGTGCGCACGTAAGGCACTGAAACAAAGTGCTGTAAAAGTGTTTTCGCCAAATTTCCTATCTCTAACGATAGGTCTAAAGAAAAAGTGTCGTCTATAGATAAAGGTTATTTTTTTACCATACTAGAAACAAACTGTCTTCCCAGAACAGTTATTTACGAACACATGCGTACACGTGCAGACACTGATTTTACTGAAAGCTTCTGGTAAGAGACTCATCGTAAATTTTTAATATGTGTATTTGCAAGAAAGTATAGTTCATAATAGGTTTTAAGATAGAGCTTACATATATCCTATTTGCATGTGCAAATTCAAACATATGAGATTCATAACACATTTAAATATTGTGAGGAATTGGTAAAGTCGTGTTAGAATGTACCGAACGTTCAGTATTTGCATTCTCTTCGGCTTCGTTCGTCTGTTCAGCAAATGAGAGTCGTTATCCACATTCCTTAGCAAACTGTCGCACACTGTAGTTACCCCCCTGCCGCGACCGGTTATTTGCACGCGAAGTGTTTTTCAAGCTGAAGCGCTTGCTCCAGCAGCCTTCTTTATTAAAGTTCCGTTCGCAGTCGGAGAGGAGGGAGACGAGTGAGTAAGTTGTTGTGGAGGCGGAATGGACCGAGAAGAAAATACCGTCGTACTTCTATCCATTGACCTGGATAGTATGCGAGAGAAATACATGGAATGCTTCGGTACGATACTTGGCGCGGTCGGTCCCCGGATTTTCGCGTGGATTTTCCGTTTCCACCACCCTTTAATTCTGGCGCTGCTCCATACTTACAATATTCCCTCCCTCACCACCGCTGAAGACCTAGATGTTAAACGCTAACCGAAATCTCTTCACTTCACTTCGGTACGCTAGTCCGACGCAGCAACTGCAATGCTTGGTCATTTGTACAGCCACTAAATTTTGATGAGATGTTTCTTGCACCTAGTTCTTTCAGTTCCGTTCGTACACATCTGCAGCTCTGCTTCAAGGTCAGAGATGGGGTGTTTTCAAATTTCAGACGTCTTAAGATTCTACCCGCTTATCATAGACGTGAGGTGTGTCAGTAACTTTTTTTCTGATTGACATAGTCAAATGATCTACGCCTCTGCACAAAGACACACGTAATGCATTGAAACGAGGTGGTGCAAAATCTTTTCACGAAAAAGTAATGGCTTTAGATATTCGTGACAGTTTAGTTGTTGATACACCTATATTTGCCATGAACTGTACACGGTTATGAGCCAGTTGACGCTACAGCTGCTGGTCTGCAGATGCCACTTAATATACAGTTTGGTCACCAAAGTCTTACTAGCCTGCAGATCTTTCATAGTTATTAATAGGAAGCCCAGATTTTGGCGTAAAAGTTTTTGCATCAACTTGTTTCATTGCCTTACGTGAATATCTGCAGCTCTGCTAAGGTCAGTAATTTGATTTTTTTTTTAACTCTCACACGTCTTGGAGTCCTACCCGCAAATCACAGACGTGCTGTGTCGCAGTAACCTTATTCTCATTGGCACAGTCAATTGAGAGACGCCTCTGCAGAAATACACGTTGCGATAACCTTGAAGCCAAACTCTATACGTGCACGTAAAGCATTGGAAGAAGCTCGTGTAAAACTTTTTTCCCCAAAATGTGGGGCCCGTAGTCAATTATATACGGTGCGTTCTCGAGGAGTGTTCTGTTTAGACTGCCTGCAACCCTGCCTAGCCACTGTTCGATACTATTTTGAGCCTGCAAGTTCTGCTTGATAGTATCAGTCAACAACTCGTTATTTTGTATAACTTTATATACAAAAAACAAATCAAAAGTTTCTCGTGCATCAAGTTTACATGTTACGTTTTATTGAACCTGGCATTTAACGTGATTTGTTGCGCACCTTGAAATATGAAAGTGGTATGGATTCATAGTAACTTTGCGTAAGTACTGTCTTAGCTACTGTTGATTGTTGACATACAATTTTAAATGCCATTCAGAAACAAATTTTATTTTCATATACTTGTCAACAATGAACAGAGAATTCATCTTCAAAATAACTGAGAACACACGTATAACTAGTGATTATAAAAATGCCATAAAATAGGATTAGAGTGAAAGTCTTTAAAATCGTGACTCCCAAATTGTGATTGCTATGTCATCATATAAAAGCGACCAAGAAAAACATTTTTTCCACGCGAAGAAATTTCTATTACAAACAGTGTTTACAAAACAAGCACGCATCGTGTAAATATAAACTAATGTAAGTTTTACTTGCGAACATCCTTAGCTATTACACGCGGGTAGGATAATATTTCATGCGCTCTTTATCTTTTCTCATATCGATACTGTCAAATGATTTTTGACGATTCACATTGGTTCTTCATAAACCTAGGATATCATTGGGAATCTCACGGGTTTACATAAATGTTTACTAAGTAAATATTTGACTTCATGAACTGAATTGCTGTTAAAATGATTGTAGGAAGAAAAAAAGCAAGTTTGTTTGACGGTATCATCATACATTTCCTTTAGCGGAGTACTGTGTTTCTTCGACAACCAGGACTGTAGTGAAATAACATGACTCCATTACTTAGGTACAAAGTCTGGTTAATATAATCCTGATAACATTATCGCAGAATTTTATTGTTGTAAATTATCTGCTAGTTGATTGCAAATAATGGTATAGCACTACTCAGGACGTTTACAAATAAATTATTATTATCGCTGATTAATATTATAACTGCGTGTCACTTGATATATGCGGGCATTCAAAGAACTGATATATGCACGTAAATTTTAATTACGATCATGGATACCGTATCTATGGTACTTTGGGCTAAATGTGGTGAGGCAATGTTAAAACACTTGGTTCGCATTTGGGAGGTCTCGGATTCGAAAAACGGTCCTGCCATTCTGATTCTGATTTTTCATGATTTTAATAAATCTTAGCAGACAAATGCTCAAATGGTTTCCTAATACTGGTATGGGATAAGAAAATCATTTCTTACTCCAGTGAAGCTTCGAGGAATACGACCTAAAAATGATAACTTTACTCAAGTTGACGCGAGTAAATGATTTATCATGCTTCTCCCAAGTGGATAAGAACTTAAGTGGTCCCTTAGGTTGACGTATTTTATACGTTCGAGGCCTGCAAGTTACTGAAATGTCATGCAGTCTTCTAGACGACATATCACCTCTATGCACTGAAAAAATAGTATAGTTGCAGGTACCATACTTCTATTAAAATAGGGACAACAAAACAATTTGGTTGCTGGTACTACTCTGGACAGTTCCTTCAATAATCTGTTTTGTAGAAGTTACCATCTGGTATGTAAAAGCAACAAGGCTATCTGTTTCTTCTACAGAACAGATTGTTGAAAACTGTCAAGAGTAGTATCAACAACTTAACTGTTTTGTTGTCCGTATGTTAACAGAAGTATGGTACCTACAACTATACTCTTTTTTTCAGTGTGAGACACAATATTAAAGACAATGATGAGATGTAAACGCCTATACCTATTTAAATACTCTGTCCCCAAGGTGTTCATCTTTGTAAATACGACTGCAAAAACACCCATTTTCGTCATTTTCGGGCGCGAGAAAATATTATGTAAATGTAATTGGAGGTCCTGACGTGGATACAAACACGTTTAACGTTCTTTGAACTATATTCCTAAGCAGACATTACTCACAAACGTTTATAATTTTTCGTATAAACTTTTATCACATGAAAATATTCACGCCGTTCGGTGACATTAGCAGGCGACCTCCTTAATGTTACCGCAATAAAGTTTTAATTCTTAGCTTTTGTATTTTACACGATGGATACTGCTGTACAGCGTGTATTTTTCTTGTATTCTTTTATTCTATCCTAGATAACATGGCTCCCAACTGTGTGTTATATTTCACGTGTACGTGATAATACAGACTCGAGGTTTCAAGGTATTAAAATGCCTACAGTTATCAGCCAACCTCTAACACATTTATGTTAATGCACCAGGACATTGTCATCTTGGATGGGGTTCACAATTAAGCGCGAAATTAAGAAACCAACTACATAATTAGATTATGCGAGTACTTTCGTGTAGATTCGTCGCCAGCTGAGAGAACTTCTTGGGAACCTATTTCCAATTAATCCTTATGAAAATAATTTAGTACGTTTTGCTCTAATTTCTTTGCTTATGTGTATTTCTATACGTTATATAATATTTTTTTACTCCTCTCTTAATACTGTAACGACTATGCAAAAACTCACTTTAATCGCAAATATATATTTTTTGGCTGTAAAGATATTTTTGTACCTTGAATTATTCTTATTTTTAAAATCTGGTTTATAAAAGACTGTGCATAATGAATTCGCTTATTCTAGAATCACAATTTTGCATACTTTTTAAAATATTTCAAATAGAGACTTTCAGTCAATTACTTTACAGTGTTTATGCTATTAAATTACGAAATACTACAATTATGATAGCTTACAGTTATATTTATCTATCACTACTTAATGTAAACTAAATTATAGCTAGTAACAATAGCGAGAATAAAATAAGCACGTTATAAAGTAGGCCCATGACGTTGCTATAAAATGACATACTCACTAACAACTGCATTAGAGGTGACACATATTCTAAACGAGGAGTCCCAACTCTTGTGTTGAATTTACCATTTTCGAATCGTAACATTATGTTCAATGGATCACTAAATTCTTACTGCAGAGATTTAACACTATCCAAACACCTTCGGATTGAGTCACCAGTTTTTATGCATATCTAACTAATTACGTAAACGTTATTGGTCAGATACTTATGGATTGCCGACTTTATCGCAAGGTAATGTATTTTACCAATAGTGTTTCTAAACAGCGAAAGTAAGCGAGAAACCAGATATTCCATCAATACTTGTGATACTCTTAATTTAAATGCGTTTGCAGTGCTGAGCATGTGTTCTACATATCAGTCACTGGTGAGTGGCAAAGTGTTGCATTTGTCAGACAATCTAGCAGTAAGGCCGACGCGAGAAGGCAGACATCCATATTCAGCGACGCGTGGAGAGAGATGATTTACGGTCGAAGCCGCTAGACGTGACGTTGACGTGCCGGTGCACATTGTCTGCGCACGCCTGGATGCTCACACGGATGACTGCTCTCCCACCAATAAACCAACAAGCAACATCCGCCTTGCTGAGTTCCACCGCACCGCAACTGGAGAACAGTCCGGAAGATCGCCGTGTCTTCCCGAAGTGGTCGACCAAGAGCTGCTGTCGCTCTCGCCCGCGACTACAGCTGCATAACGCCGAGAGTGCAGAGCCGGAAAATATTCTCAATTTGGTCTTACGGCAAGCTAAAATCTAGCACTGAAGTTGATTCACACGCAGAGAAAAAGTTTTGGTACAGTCAACCGTGTACATGATTGTATGTGGCGAAACAAGCGTGTTAAATTTGTATTAAGCACATATTTGTTTGCACTCAGGTTGAGTTATCTCAACAAGAGTGTTAAATTTACATCTTGTTAGAACAACAAACCCAATATTTGACAGGTTTCCTTTACAGTCAACGCAAAAAAGATTTTATTCGATTAAATACATACATGTTTCACCATATACAAACGTATACATGGTTGACTGTAACAAATATTCTTCTCTGTGCAGTCGATTAGTGAGACAACCGCCCAAATCGCGACATTTTCGAACGTATTAGTAAAAGTGGCGATTGGTGGCGGGGTATCTTGGGGTGCTACAGTTTCTCTCGCCCCTTACAACTGGCCGTTGGTCCATGCTTACCTCTTGTACAATCTTCACCACTGCTGAAGACTTGGCTATTACATTCTTATCAAATATCCTAACTTCACTCCGAAGTCTACTACACACGTCCTTGAGAATTTAGGCCAATCAAACACTTGCAAGTTAACAAGGGCCGAATGTCGTTCTGCTAGGTTTGAGATGATACTGCATGCTAATGAACGAACAGCTGAGACTGAATACATAGTACTCCAGGCTGCAGGATATCGAAATCTTTAACTAATCCTCTAAGGACTAACTAGTCTCGGTAAAGTGGGCATTTTATGACCCGCTGAAGAGCGGCGATAGCTGTTAAATATGTTTTATTGTGACTTCGGAGGTGAACTTCAACACTGTAAAAAATTTTAGGTAAATTTACTCTACATGTAATGGAAGCTAACTACCACTACAATAGAAGGAAAGTTACTCAACACGTTCAAGGAAATTTACTCAACTGGTAATGTAATTTTTCATTACATATTGGCGCAGCCCTCTAGGAAAATTTGACATAACGCACGAGCGAAACATCCGAGTGGTTTGTGTGGCGAATACACTACCTTGCGGAAATTTCCACACATATTCGGAAATCAGATTTCCCTCTCAATGTTAGGGAATATTACCATACATATGGAGAGTAGAGATGATGGTATATCGCGAAAATGTTTTGTGCCAACGTACCCTTGAAAACACTGTAGATAATTGCAACTTATATGATTGTATGAAGTACGTCTGACACAACGTAACTGTCTGCAGACCAATAATAGGCATCAAATATTACAACAATGGGATTCTTATTGGCTCAGTCAAATAGGGCAACAGCTCTACGTACAAGCGAAATCCACTAATCTTCTGGTAAGCTGAACGCGTGTTGGAACCCAGCAAACAGTCAAGTTTTTCCGCGATAAACCATCATCTCTAATTTATGAGTATTATTACTAACTTTTTTTACAGTGAAGGAACGATGAATTATGCATGTAGTTTTCATAAATCACGTGGCAGGGTTTACTCTAGAAAGTGCCGGATGGACCAAGTAGGCTGTGACAGGATGAACTAAACAAGGCATTAAGGCGGCCGCCTGTTTAAGGGCGTGATTGCGTGTGCGAGGCGAAAATCGATGAGGCGTTACGAGAGACGTCGGCCGACACTTGTATTATGATATCGACTCTATGGCCAAAGTCGTAAACGCTCGCGTAGTGTTCCCGCCGTAACGTTTTTATTGTGGGACTTACGAGCAGTGTTCCTATCAATTTATTGAACATGTCGCTGTAGCAAAGTCCAATGTACTTGTAGACCTCAATTTCGAACAAATCCGTTACATATATCTTGAGAAACAACAGCGTGAAAAAGCTGATTTTAGCCAAGTTTGAGGGCTTTAAAATAATGCTTAGAGAGCCAGTTTGTTCGCGAAAAGAACTTTACCCCAGTTTGTTTCAGTGCCTTACGTGCACACCTGCAATTCTGCTTCATGGTTATTGGCAGCGTTACTGTGTGAAGAGTCGTATCTCATTTGACTGCGCCAATTACAAAAACTTTCCAAACTTTCCTGCAATACCACACGTCCGTGATTTGCCAGTAGAATCCCAAGGCTCGCGACAGTTAAAATATCCAGTCACTGACCACGAAGCAGAACTGCAGATGTGCACGTATGGCATGGAAGCAAAGTGAGGTAAAATTATTTTCGCGAAAAACAAGGGTCCCTAATAATGCTTCCAATGTGCGTGATGTCTTGAAAGTCATATTCACAAGTAGTCTGAAGTGTGATTTATTTTCGTAGGTAAGCATTGTGGACGCACGTTTACTGGTCTCTGAGAAAAAACGTAACTCCGAACACGCTGCACGCAGCTCCGGCGCCAGTCAGGCGGCCGCCTTAAGAGTGCGTGGTACATAAATAAACGCTGAAAACATCAATTGATTTCTACGTTTTTTTCGGAGCCAATATGGATAAAATACTCAATGACAATCCTAGATAACGGTATTTGCCAACTTTATGGGTAAATATCTATCCAAAATTACTAATTCGTTAAGCGTGATCTCTTGCGCCGCAGTTGAATGCACGAGGTTCCGGCGTCAGAGATTGTGCCTCAGAAGTTCGCAACACTGGAAAATATTTTGTTTAAAACGTTGGCTGAAAACTATCGTCTAGGATTGCTATTGTTTGATTTTCGCAAATTAGCTTCAAGAAACCTACAGTTATAGATGAATGATTTTAGCGTTGAATTACGTACCACGCCCTCTTAAGAGAAGTGTGTATAGATTTCAAATATCCATGTCTGACGCGTTGAAATAGCGGAGCGATATGAGCCAGAGTACCAAGCTTGGCGAAAAGCAAATCGCCTCTATTCGCAGCGCGTCAAATTGGCGTGCAAGGTTTTCGTTGTAGTCTTTTTCCAAACGGTGACCCTAAAATTTTTTCATGGTATGAATGAAGTACAGGCCAACGCATGCATCTCGTTTTGCAACTTGCACGAAATAGGTGGTCTTTACGGAGTTATAATAGTAAAAAAAAAATATTTTTTTGCCATTTTGAGATGCCCAAAATCATATTTCAAACAAGCGTGCAGTATTTTTAAAATCATAGAAGTGTAGTTTCAAATGTGGGTTCTTTTTGTAGACATATGTAATATGAATAAGTTAAGCGGTTTCGCATAAAAAGAATATGCATCACATGCTGCAACACCGCCCATGCGTCAGGCGAGAACTTCTCTCAATAAAGTACTCGTTATGTCTCTAGCAGCTATACAGCGTCTCGCCGACGTAACCTACCAAGCAAGGCTTACACATTATGTACCTAAATGATAACATTTTACTATGTAAAAATTACCACTCATAAATTCGAAGATAGACAGTTTAGTTTGCAACATTTTCCAAGTTTAAAAAACTTTTCATAAACAAAAGTGATTTGTCCGATATCGACGGAAATATCTTACTGAAAGCAAAGGGTTTTACAAGTCGACTATTCCCAAACTTGATATTCTCTTGTTTCAAAACCTAAATAATTCCTTTGCAACTGTCAAATTCGGTCAAAAATACAGTAAACATTTTCAATAACGAATCTCATGTACGTTTACAACCATCTTATTGGTGCTATTTCGAAATACGCGTGGGGCCGCGGTTGCCGAATGGTCAGACCATTCGCCTCCCACCAAGGCGATCCGGGTTCGATACCCGGCGGGGTCGGTCCCCGGATTTTTGCATGTGGGAATCGTGCTGGACGATGTCGTTGGTTGGCCAGTTTTCTCGGGGATCTCCCGTTTCCCCCGAATTTTCATTCCGGCGCTGCTCCATGCCCATCTCATGTCATCCCTCACCAGCGCTAAAGACCTTGGTGTTAAAGCGCGGACCAAAATCTCTCACTCGGGATAAACGTCACCCTCGGCCTGTTTTTTTTTCTGTGGATCCGACCCTGCACGACGGCGACGGTATCGACGGGCAGTCCCAGACACAACTGCCCCTGACCGACCACTCCCTTGTAATGGCGGGGGTAATTTGCGAACCGGTCGGCATAAATGTGCGCTGAAGGACTGCGGGGTGGGAAGAATGCAGCCTGGTGGCGATACCAAGCTAGTTCAGTCGTGTGTCTGTGGCGAGCTGCCAAGGACGAGGACACCACTGGACCCGCACGTTCTTCCGCGGCACGTGTTTCACGTGTGTTGTGCGTCGACTTGTGGGTAATGGCTCGACGGAATATGGAGCAAAAACACCAGGCTATATGATAGGCGTGAGGCGGCTACATCTGTCTGAGAATAGGTGAACACCCAATTGGTAAGGGTGAGGTAAGAGGGTGTTACAGCCCTTTAACAGCGACGTACCGATGTGGGTGAAGTGAGGTGATGAGAAAACACACCATCCGTGCCCCAGCCAGAATTCGAATCCAGGACCTCTCCACCGTACACCGGCGCCTAACAGACTACGCTACGGAGGCCTGCTCAATTGGTTGAGAGACTACTATTTCGTGGTATAATTGACCACCAGACAGGAAGTGAAAAGATTTTGGACACCACGTAACATCTAGGTTTTAGCGTTTGGTAGGTGAGTGGGTGACACGAGGTGAGTATAAATATGGAATGAGAGGCGGGAGAAACGGGAGATCCCCGAAAAAAAAAACGCACTCCGTCGGCAATCGAACCCGGACTGTCTCGGTGGAAAGCGAGTGTTCTAGCAACTGAATCAACCGCGGGCCCTGTCCAGACTTGCTTGTACAGATTAGAGAACCTGTCACTTTTTATTGCCTACTGCTTGTTAGCCCAGATTTTTATGAAATGATATTTTCACCAACATGTTTAAGGGCTTGTTCCCGAGTTTTTTTTTTTTCAGACTGGTGCCAATAACTCAAATATTTTTTAACCAAATGTTTTGAAAAAAATTTGAGTCAATGTGCAATCACACGATGCACAATACTGTGGACGCGTTTTTTAAAATAATGTACCATTCGCCAGCAAAAAAATAATTTCCTTCATTTTTGCTTATTTTCACGAAGAAAAGCGTGGTACTTTGGGTAATGAAATCTAAAAAACCGTTCAGTATAATTCTACAAAAAAATTTAGCTACAAATTATAACTTATAAGTGTCAAAACTGTGCAGCGAAATTTTGATATGAGTATTAGATAGCAATAAAAAAAATATTTTCGAAATCACTACAAAACTCCGTACCAAGGCCTTAAATGCCTTACGTGCAACCTGCAGCTCTGCCCTATGATCGGTGGTTGGATGATTTTTTTTCCCACACGTCTTGGACTTGAACCAGGAAACTACAGACGTGCGGTGTCTCAGTAGCCTCATTCTTATTGACATAGCCTAGCGAGTCACATCTCTGCTCAAATACTTTCTGCCAATAACTAACAAGTAGTGCAGCAGATGTGTACCAAAGGCATTAAACAAGTTGGTGCAAAAATCTTTTCACATAAGTCTGGTTTCCCTAGCTACCGTTCCTTGGGAAGCTAGTTAGCACTGTCACAAGACTATATTATGGAGCTCTGCTATTTCTGCATTGATGGTTTGTTATTGCTGTGTCAACTGCTGTCCAGTCAAACACACATACAGATTCATAAAACTGTTTTCAACAAGCCTGTTAGAGAAATGTGACGCTAAATAACACGATTTCTATCTACTGACTTTTGCTTTTCGGTTCTGTCATGCCAGTTTTTTGGTATACAAGCAACTCCTTAGATATACCAACAAACGTCTTCTAGTGACCTGCTATGTTCAAGGACGTTATCGTGCAATATCCTGATATGAAACATAAAAAAAAAACGATCTTATCACATCACAGCCCAAAAGAACAGTCCTAGAAAATATCAAAAATATATTGACCTTATCTACAAATTTCACTCAAAAACGGAAACGTACAACATTGTATATTCAGTTTTTTTTAAATAAATAATACCGTTAAACCCTTACACCTGTTAATTGGTCACACAAACATAACAATGTGTACGTACTTTTAAAGCAAGTATTCTGTTCTCATTACTGCCCGTGGTCCTATTTCGGCTGTTACCCTGAGGCAATTATTTTCGAAAAAAGAATTTGTATGTACCAGGTTGTAAGAGTTCCAATCATGTAACTATCCATTAAAATTATATCTAATCGTTTAATGTTCTGAAATGTATACCACATCACGCGAAAACCTTCAGTCCTAAATTGAAAATTAGCTGAGTATTTCGTTAGGCGCTGTCCACGGAAATACATACACGGTAAATATTCTGTGTCAAATACATTTTTTTTTTTCGAACGGTCTTGTTGCCGGTACAGCACTTGCCTTTGCGACATTTGAAGCTGTTCTTAAACTATACAAATTACTAGAGCCCGGTAGTTTTCGCGAAAATATTTTTGCAGCACTTTGTTTCAGTGACTTACGTGCGCACCTGCAGCTCTGCTTTGTGGTCAGTGATTGGATGCCGTAACACCCAGCGTTTGGAGGTTAAACTCGCAAATCACAGACGTGATGTGTCGCAGTTATCTGTGTACTGATTGGCACAGTCAAATGAATAACGACTCTGCACAAAAACACTCTGTCAATACCGATGAAGTTGAGCTGCAAGTGTGAACAAAGTAGGGCAAAAATCTTTTTGCGAAAACTACCGGGTCCTACAAATTACGTAAAACAGTTGGCATAGCTAAAGGAAATGTAGCTCAGTAGTTATTCTCGCATTCATGTCGGGCCAATACGCACAAGAAGTGGCTGGTGCTTTCTAGAGCCTGGCTACTTAAGCAATGGAACAGAACTGCCAACCCAACTGCATCAAAGAATGAATCGAGACCATGTGTCTGTCGTACAGAAGCGAAGTGAGACTGGAGCACCCGGAAAAACCCTCTAGGTATATCAGTAGAGACCTGCAGATTTCGCGTTATTGTTTAGAAACAGGCTTGACTTCCTTGGCCTAATTGTGTCCGAAGTTTATCTGCGAAGTAATTAGCTCCTTGTCTTCTCATAAAGTCATCTAGTCATCTGCGTATGACTGCATTATGTGTGAGTAGGCATTATTTCCCCGTTGAACGTTTGCTGGAAGATGCCTTAAATACGAGCTACACATATTTACGGCCAATAAATTAGTAGGATGAGCGTAGGGGGAATTAGGCATTTCAGTCTGTGGGCAGGTCCTTGTTCATCAGTACCCTCCACATACTCTCACACAAGAATGCAGTGACGAATCCAGGGGGAGGGGGGACATAGGGCCCATGGCCCCTCCGAAAACTGCTTTAAAAATAACACCACCAAATATATGCCAAGTAAAATACTAAAAAATATTGTCTCGCATCATTCCTAAACCTTTATGAAAGACAACACAACATTAAAAACACAATCGTAGTTACACAAATTTATGTTGCAAAAACATATAGAACAGTTATTTATAAAATAGATAGTAATTCAAATGTTTCCAAATATTGAATAAAACCTTCTAGTTTCTATATCCCAAAATGTTTTGCGCAACTAATTTCGTTATTAAAATTAATGAATGTGTTTCAAAAGCTTACATAATTATAAGGACATGTGGTAGCAGAAGTTTAATTATGTACCTGTTTTTTATATCAGCTCACAGGTTTTAAGTTTCAAAGCATAATTTTTCCTTAAAAATAGTACAATTTCTTAAACCGGTATAGTCAATCTTATGGTTCCAAAACTCCTTGAATAGCACCATTTTGTAGTATAAACATACATATTTTTTCGAAGGAGGACCTCTAGAACCCCTCCCCACCATTCCACCCCCCTCCCACCAACAACCGATTTCAGCTTAGGGTGTGGGTATATATAGCCTACTTTTTAAGGCATTAGGACGCAGAGCTAGATCCGTTCTTGCGAGGATGTCGGCAGAAAATTTCGCACCTGAGGAGATTTTGGCGGTCGGAGGCAGCGACCAGATACCGTGCCAGTCGAACAGAGTCGTTAATTATGTAAGCAACGGAACGAGGTTCGGAAGTGATCCAGATCGTCGGAGCGTGTCCTCGGAGAGCCAGCCAGTGGTCGCTAGACAATGCGCGGATCAGCGGACTGGCGACCTCACCAGTAGGTAACGGCTCCTGCTCGAAGGTGGCCAAGTCACGCCCGTGGCTTCGTGTGGTAGGCCACGCCCTCACTTACCCCTCCCTCCCTCTTTGCAACCATCAACTCCACGCCGGATCTGCATGTGCTGCTAGCTCCAACAAGGCCACGTCCTATCCTACCCAGTTGAGCTACATCTTTTCCTGAGTGTCGGTCGCCGAAAATAACTTGTACAGTGCAATTCATGTGCAGCTTTCTCCTCCGATGGAGAAGATATCTCAGGCACGGAGCCCCAGGACGGAGATACACTTTCAATATGGGGGAAGGCCATGTTCCCATTTTGCTGGCCTTCGTCTAGACTTTCGATTTATTGCGTGGAGGAGAGTTAAACCATTAGTTTTAAATATCTTTTCGATAAAATTTAATTTTAGTTTAAACAAATTGACACGACAATTTCATATCTTTCTGAGAGTAGTGGGTGGGGGGTTTCCATGTAGGCCTACACTGCGAATCAATCCCTTTCCCATGTTTTGCCTGTATCCACCCCTGACGGAGCCAGGCTACATTCAGCTGGTGCGTGCCATTATATGGCTTGAGGTTGCAACATTGTCGCTAAGTAGAAAATTAGTGTACGACGAAAAAAAAAAAATGCAATTAATTTCCATTCATGTCAATTATCAAGAGCCTCGATTAGTAAAGTGAAAATCGGGCAAACTAAACGTAGATAACTGAGATGGTGTTTACTTGGGAGTATGATAGAAAACCACACAGTTAAGGCCTCGCTCATTAGTTTTGCAGTAGTTTCGAAAATAACTCAAATTAATACATATATCAAAAATTCATTCTTACAGTTTTAAGACTTATATATCATCGTTTACATCTGAATTTTTCTGTTACGATACACACAACGGATGTTTAGATTTTTGCTCCTGTTATATCACATATTTTGTGGTCAAAATGAGCAAAAATTAAGCAAAATAATTTTTTGCTAGCAAACGGTACATTACTTAAAAAAAACGCTCTAACAAAATTGTGTATCGTATGACCGTTAACAGTCTCAAATTTTTTCAAAGCATTTGGTTAAAAAAATATATGAGTTATTTGCAATTGTTTGAAATAAATGAAATACCACGGCCTTAAGCTACCCTCGCTGCACCCTTTCATTACTGAGCATGCATCCATTGTACGATACGGATTTGTTTTACGGCAGTGTCGACCCGGACTTTTGCATGTGGGAATTGTGCTGGAAGATGCCGTTGGTCGGCGGACTTTCTCGGGAATCTATCGTTTCCTCTACCCCTTTATTCTTGGCACGGTCCAAGTGGTAATAACAGTCAGAAGGCAACTTTCCTGATACATCCGAGATTGGTCAGGATCAGCAGAGAAAAGTGCTCCTATATAATGTGATCCCGAAAGCTTGCACTTTCATTCTGGCTTTTATATACTCGCCCCACATCACCCTTGACAAGCGCTGAAAACCTCGTTGTTAAAGCGCTGACGAAAACTCTTCAATCACTCACTCACACACAACATTCTACACAGACAAAAACGTTGGGATGAGGACAATCTCAACCTCAGACGTCTCATGTACCATTCCCATAGTCTTGTAAAGATACTGACTGGTTACTAGAGAGTGGTTATATGGGATGGTTCATAACTTAGCCAAAATTAAGATGGACTTACAGAGTGGTAGCACAGACAAACTTGAAAAGGGAATGCGAGATTTAGTGACGTCAGCTATGTTGGCTGGCCGTATTTTCCTTCAAATTGCCGGTAGGGTAATAGTTATTTGCAGAACGTAAATTCTCATTCTAAGTTCACAGCAATCTGAACGAACATGTGAAACACCAATCGTACAAGAACGTCCTCTTAGTCCATCACCCACCTCCTCATCTGAACATCTGACTTATTTCCGTTTCTTGCATACACACGGGCCATGGTTTCTGGCGGAAGTACTTCCCTGTTCGCCGGCTCGAGGGAAGAGACAGCCTGTTGCATGACCAGCTCATTAACTTCTCTAGACGTCTTCCTTCGGAGGGAAATCTCAAGGTCTTTGTTTACGAAACAACCGAGGGAAGCGAGGATAACTTTGCTGCCATTACACTAGCCTTTCTTTGAATTGAAGTACGCGTCCAGTCCCTCGCCTGTTACCGAACACACGAGGAGGTTCGACGACTTTGTTCTGCCAACTTCGGTGATCGTTTGCCCGAATGAAATGAAATTAACCGTATTCATCATACCCCTTGGTGTGGGATTTTAACGGTGTATCTGTGTTAATGTTCAGTTTTCTGAACATGGTGTCGTCAACCTGATTCGCAGCTAGCTGAACACCTCTGAAGATAACGTGTAAGGGAAAAATTCTCTGGAAATTTCACGCAGTTATATCCACTGAATGGCGTATTTATAGCCATGCTGAAACTGACTAAAAAAATAAACAACAATGTTTTCTTACGTATTACTTGATACACGCAATGTGGCGACAAACGATGAGAAACGCAGTTTATGTTAATATTCATGCACCAATAAATTACATTCTATTCGCTTGTTTAGTAAGCAAGATACATACCATAAATTATAAATGTATCCTCTGAATAACTACTAGCTGCCGCAGAACACATGAATGAGAATTATTAACTTATACACAGAGGCCGGATAAATTCGTGGGTATACTGATATGAAGGCTAGACGCTTAGAATGCCAGTATACTCAAGCAGGCAGCAGCAGCGTATTGGCTGCTCGATGACATAGCGATACCGATTGATTAAACCTGCATTTTGTTTCTTATTTTTCTCTGACTTACTCAAGAAACACGTTTGGATAAGTCAACCATATATACGTTTAAATATGGCCAAACAAGTACGTAAAACTTGAAGTAACTAAATATTTGATTCTCTCGCAGATTTATTTCTCTTAACAAGAGGGATAGTCCTGTTAAATATTAATTTTGTTAGACAAACTGAGTAAATATTTGACGCATTTTATGTAGTGATCGGTTAAAAAATATATATTGTTGGAACAAACACATATTTGTTTCGCCATATACAAATTTATATGCGGTTGACTGGATCATACCATTTCCTGTGTATAGCGTCCTTCAGAAAGTGTCAGGCAAGTAAAGAGCCAATTGCAAAAGAGATATGCAAGTACTGTTGTTTGAATTCTTGGTTGTGCCCGTAACAGAACTATAGTTTCTTGGGTCCCTACTCCCTACTTGTAAACACTGCCCTTAGTATTGATAGTGTGAATAGCGCACTTGAATAACATCTCCTTGAGCACGATAAGATATTGACAGACGTTCGTCATATGTTCCCGCACAGAAAAAAAAATACTTACTAGTCACTGCAAAATATTTTGTTAAAATGGATCTTACCAAATTTGTAGTGACCACAGAAATTTTTTGCTGTCCCCAATAAAGTTTTGTAGTGACTACAAACAAATTTTGTACCACTACAAAATTATTTTGTGAGGTCCATTATTGCCTAAATCTTTTGTGACCACCACAAAACAGATTTTTCTGTGCGGTGGCTGGGTTATATGAAAATAAATTAAACAAAACATGTCAATGGGATAGTGCAACGTCCAACTCTTATAATGAACAGTACATGTTAGATGCCGTTACTGCCCTAAACTTCATAATTAACCCCAGTGTCAAAAGCGGTAACGTCTTAATAAAAGTGCAGTGTTGCACATCTGGGACAACATAAATTGCCCCCATACCCTTGTTTTGGTTATTTATATTTTGGTACAAAATGTTTTGGTAGAAACATGCTTAGAATTTCAATTCCTCATGTGAACGGCGAATAGACAGCTGTGATTACTCCTACAGGAATATTAATTCTCACATGTGGCAGAAGGATACACAGTAGCCTAAACGAGGCATCTCGGCGTATTTTTTAGAAGCGTTCAACCGCGCGACACAATATAAATGGCGTTGCAGTGACTGGTATTAAACCGGTAGTGCCAGCTACAAAACGCATCAAGGTCGGCGTATACGTAACAGAAAAACACCGCAGTCACATGCCAAGGCTATAACTGGAATACTTTTTTTTTTTTTTTTTTTTCAAGACTGGTTTTGCGTAACAAAGAAAATACTTCCACGTGTTAAAAATTTAAAAATTGTATTTATATTTTTTAACAGTAATGTCCACTAGGTTTCTAAATTTTGTAATTTAACCTATGTGGTAATTTATTATTTTACTTAGATTTTTCAGGTAATACTGACATTTTAAACGGGAATTTTCTATATGCCAAATGATTTACTGAAACTACTGCTGACATTACATTTAATTTCTTTTAAGCTGAACTAGTCTTGATCGCTTCAAGTAATTGCTTACTTGGAAGTTTTGTATTTAGTGAAAAGTTTAAAAAATCTGAATGCTACGTTTTGCTGATGATTAATGCTACCGTACTATAACAATAGAGAGCTATACATAAATAACAATAACCTTTGCACATTGCGTTAAACGATGGTAATCAATATTGAAAATATTCAAATTCATGACTTAGTAACGCCATTTGTCGAGATCGGGATAAGAAAACAGCGTAGATATTGAAGTGAGCTGAGATTGAAACACGCCGTCTCAAAAAATGTAAATCGAGTATATTTTATTTGTTTTTGTAAATTATTTTTATGATTTAATTTGGTTACGTCCAAGTTATTCACAGCAAAGTAAGAATTTTTTAAGGTCTTTCCAAATGAAAGTAGATGTGTGTGTGAGTGTACACACACACACACACACACACACAGATATATATATATATATATATATATATATATATATATATATATATATATATATATATATATATATATATATATATATACACACATTACAAACTACACACACACATTTATAGAGTATTGAGGCGTTATTTTATTCGTTCTAAATCATTTTATATTTTGTTGAGTATTTATAAGATATTTACAGTCAAGTAAGCTTTTTAAGTTCTTTCAATAGACAGCGAGCGAACGTTGCTGGGTCGCTGAAAACCCAGCAGAAATGTAACGAACATACAATTCTGAAGAAAGAATTTAGTCAATATTTCCAAGATGGCGTAACCTAAAAGACAAACAGACATATAATAAAACATGTGTGAAAATGGCGAAAAACCTGGACGAGAATGAGGACAACACAAACGAACACAGTGCCTCCAAGTGGCAGGAAGAAAGTAATTGGCCCGAAATGAGCAAATTAAAACAGAAACAGAAAAAAGGGCTCAGGTTACCTTAAACAGCCTTTAGTCGGGTTACCTCAATTACTCTGTACCCACTTTTATTCAGACAATTCTTTATACAATCTTGTACAAGGTCATGACTGTACCCATGCTAAGATGGTTTCGCTCTTAAATTCACAGGTGGGAAGCGAGTTAAGTTTGAAAATGATTCTTCTTCAGTTGCTCACACGTTGATTACTAGAGTAGTTGCCTACAAGGTTTTGATACGGAAGAAAATTCCAGACAAATAATGTACGCACATGGCTGACGATCGCAGTAAAAATGTATGTCTGCAAAAACAATGAGGAAGACAGTTACCTTTCCTCCGATAGCTTGTTCATGCATGTTTTTGTAGTACTTCAAGGCCGTATGCGTTGCTGTCAAAACTAATGCTCAATCGCGAAAGTAATTACAGGAGTTTGAAATGTGACATCTTCTCAAATGAACTCGTGAAATTACCGGGTCTGTGGGCCGAAAGGAACTGCGCAGACAAAGATGCAGAGGCCGCCCACGCCAGACACAGCTTGCTTGGAGTTTCCTCGCGCTGACGACATCGAGGTCCTTGGAGGCCAGGAGGTGTCGGACAACCTGCTCTCCGGGTTAGTGATGACCTACTGACCCCCCGGCCAGTGTGGGCGGTCAGTGCCGGGCCTATCTCTCTTCCGGCCTGCCCTCAGCGTGGCTGTTTCACAGCACTGCAAACTATTGGCGAGGCGTCGTCTCGTTTCTAGGGAAACGATAACTGAGAGGCACTGATTTTTGGTGACAAGAATTTTGTTTCAGTGCTATACGACCATATCTGCAACTCTGCCCTGTAGTTATTGGCAGCGTGACTTTGTCCAGAGACGTCTCTCATTTGACTATCCAAGTCAGAACAAAGTTACAGCGATACCACACTTCTGTTATTTGCGAGTAGAACTGTAAGATGTGCGAGAGTTAAAAAATATCCAATAGTATGAAGCAGAGCTGCATATGTGCATAGAAGACACAGAAACCAGTTGCTTCAAAATTATTTTCGTAAAATCAGATGTCCTTAACCATGAGCATGCGGTAAATGAGTAGAGATAATGGAAAATCGCGAAAATGTTTTGTACCAACATACCTTTGAAAACGCTGTAGTTTCTTGCAGCATGTATGATTGGGGAATATAATTATATTCGACACAACGTAGCTCTTAGCACACCAATAGCATTTATCAAATATTACAGTAGCGGGATTCTTATTGGTTCAGTAAAATAGGGCAACAGCTCTACGTATAAGTGATAGCCAGTAATCTTTTGGTAAGCTGAACGTACGTTGAAACCCAGCAAATAGTCAAGTTTTCCCGCGATAAACCACCATCTCTATAAATGAGTTAACCGATAAGAAAATTTTCCTTTTACTGGCTATTCTTTAGCTGTAACATTTTCCTATGAGCTTAGTGGGAAACGGTATATACAATAATTAATTTGGTGATTATTGGAGAAGTTGTTTTAACGCAATATGCACGCTCCTGGCAGGATAGAGTACATAACCCCTACCAGTTAAATGTTTCACAGATAACTATAGGCACTGATAAGTACCGCTTCAATTATAACAAATTCACGCTTCGCCACAGCACATCCTCGTGTCAAGCTGATTTTATACGTATAGAAAACATATTCGTTTTGAGTAAAAAATATTTTTTTAGTTTGTTGAACTTGCAGTAAAGTGCGAAAAAATTAAATTACTACGTTAGACTGAACAGAGAAAATTTTCAGCTGGAGGCGTTGAAACAGTTTCCTGAGAAGAATATTCATGTATCCAATAAGTTATAAGAATCAGAATCATTTGTTGTGTTTTGTATAGCCTGGTGGTCGACCAAACCTGGTCACATGACTGAGAAATCATGCGTTATCCCAGAAAGTTGCTTGTTATAGCCGCTTAAAGGAATATTGTTTCACAGCTTGAACATTTTTTATTTTCTTTTTGGCAAAGATAATTTTCTTAAAACTAATAGCTTCTCTTAGAAAAACTTCAACTTGCTTTGCCATAAATATTACTATTAAACTACGAAGGTTATGTTTTTTTTTTTTCAACTTCTACGGGTTGTAAAAAGTTGAATGAATTGTAAAAACAGTTTAGCTGTCAAAAGATACGTACATCTTTCAGCTACTTTCAACATAATCACCACGCAGCTTGAGACTTGTACCGGTGCACCAGCTTTACAATATCCTCTGCAAAGAAAGTAGTTGCCGCTGTTGAAGCGTTGTCCTCTCATCCACTTTTTTAATGTCGGGAAAAGGTGGAAGCCAACGGTGACAAATCTGGGCTGTAATGACAGTGATAAAACACTTCCCATCGGGATCGGCAACTTGCAAGAAGTTGTTGGTTTATGGCAGAAATATGCTGTCGGACATTGTCATGGAGCAAGGCAAAAACCGGACGTCAGCATTCCTTTCCGTCTGTTGCGGATCGATTGCCGCAGCCTTCGTAATGTCGCGCAGTGAGCAGCAGCATTGATGGTTGTCCCGTGCTCCATGAAGTCAATCAGTAGAACACCTTGGTGGTCCCATAACATTGCAGTCATTAATTTCTTGGTGCCGAATGAATGTCCGTTTAAACTTTTTCCTCTGGTTTGGGGAATGTGTGTGCATCCATTGTTGCGATTAAAGTTTCGTTTCTTCATTGGCGAAATAAATCCATGTTTCATCTTCTGTCCCAATTTTTATTACATAACTGTTAGTTGACCGCGTACCACATCAAAAATCACAAGGCCGATGCCATTCGCCATTCCTTGCTGAGGTCGGTCAACATCTTGGGTACCCATCGTGTACAAAGTTTGCTGTATCCCAGCTTATCTGTAGCAATGACGTACAGGGCTGACAGTGAAATGTACGGAAATTCTTCAGATAGGACTCTTAAATGAATCTTCGTCTCTCACGAACAAGTGTATCCACACGCTGCACTAGTTCATCTGTCGCTAGCGACTTCCTTCCCTGGCCGCCTTCGTCATGAACGTCAGTGTGGCCTTCGTGGAAT
Source organism: Medauroidea extradentata (assembly GCA_003012365.1). NCBI lineage: Eukaryota > Metazoa > Arthropoda > Insecta > Phasmatodea > Phasmatidae > Medauroidea > Medauroidea extradentata. The sequence goes on along the minus strand of PNEQ01066824.1, from coordinate 52,540 downwards.
TTTCTGCATCACTTCCGCACCACGCCATCACTCAGAAATTCTTCATCGTACACAACGCTCATCGTGTGATGGATTTCTGCTGTACTGTGCCCTTCGTCCTGTAGAAATCAAATGATTTCACGCAGCTCGATTTTGACCGTACAGTTTACTGTCGCAGACATGTTGACATGCCTATATAACCATACGCATGGACTGTTTTATTTGATTGACAACTAAACGTTGTTGGGAGGAAGGGGGTAAACACCAAGTTCTGTAGTACGATTCGCTTACTGTCGATTCATGGGCATTATATGAAGAAACGAAAGTGTAATCAAAACATGTAATGCACCTAGTAAGCGTACCACGCCCAAAATATTTAAACGGACAAGATTCAATAGGCTGGAGTCAACTTCCTTCGCAGAGGATATTGGAAAGATGGTGCACCGGAACACGTGCCTCAACCTGCGTGGTGATTTTGTTGAAACGTAGATGAAAGATGTACTGTACGTATTTTTTTTGGCAGTAGAAGTAATTTACAATTCATTCAAATTTTTACAACCTTACGGAGGATGAAATAAATAACCCCCATATTTTAATAGTAACCCACAGATTTTTTTCTTTCCAATATTATAAATTTTAAACAAAAAAGTTCTTTACTGAAAATCTGACTTGGAGTGATTCGTATTCGAACAAAAATTGTTTTTGTCACAATAACAGCGTCTGCCGCACGTTTATCACATGTGCAAGGTCTGGGCCCAGCTCCACCAGGAATCGAGTACGCGTCGCTTTGTTCGAAGGCGACTGGTCTTATTACTACGCTGCTGCGGCCCCCGTGGTAGTAGTAGTAGTAGTAATGATAATAATTACAGACCCAGAAATTTCGCGAATGCATCTGATAAGATGTTAGACTTCAAACTCCTGTATACGTTAAATACTTTCGCGACTGGACCATTGCTAAAAATCTACCTTGAGTTTTGTGAACCAATAGCAGACCTGCATGAAAACGCTCACTGACACCCGAGCTATCTTGTCACATGTACAACTGGTCACTCAATAGAGCATCAGCCAATAAACAGGAAGCTGAAGGCAGAGTGTACACAGGATTGTGGAGTCTAGCCTGCAAGTCTTTCAACCCGCGAAATTTCCGGGTTTATAAAAAAATAATAATAATAATTATTATTATTATTATTATACACACGAGAAGTGAAATCAACCCCTGGTAAATAACAGTTTCTTGTTAATGATATTAATTTCCTTGAATACCAATTAGGGGACAAGAATATTAACGGAAAAGGAACCCGTTCATTGCGCATGGTTACAAAAAAAGTTCCTTCTAAATTGCCGCTCCCAACAGTGTCGCAATACTGACAGGAAAATAGTTTTCTTAAATTATATTGTAGCTTGTAAATAATTTCTCGAAAGTATACAGTGGAAGATAATGAAGACGGCTTCGTAAAGGACACCGCCGAAGGAAAGCAAGAAACGTCGCTGTCAAAGGAAGTGAAAGTGCTGTCAAAGCTAGCTCTTCTCGCCGCACTGTGGTCGCGAGGCGGTCGCTATGAACATTCTTCTGTCGGTCCTAGTCGTGTAGCTAGTCCCTCCCAAGTTGTAACATCTTGTTTCCACACTTTCTCCCGGGGTTTCTGCAGCAGCTGGAAGTAAGCGTAAAATACGTGCGAAGTAGTGCTTGCACATGTTGCAGACACCAACACCCGCCGTGCTGACAATCTGTAACAATTAGCTGGGAAATAAGCGCCAACAAAACAAGCAACAGACTACAAGACATTGTTCATCGTGGCAACATATCACTGAAAAAATATTACAGTTGCAGGTACAATACTTCTGTTAAAATAGGGACAACAAAACAGTTTGGTTGTTGGTACTACTCTGGAAAGTTCCTTCAACAATCTGTTTTATAGAAATTACCGTCTGGTGTATAAAAGCAACAAGGCTCTTAGTTTCTTGTACAAAACAGATTTCGGAAGGAACTGTCCAGAGTAGTGCCAATAACCAAACTCTTTTGTTGTTCCTATTTTGACACAAGTATGGTACCTACAATAATACTTTTTTTTTTTCAGTGTCACTAACAAACATACTTTTACGATTTATTGCAGCGAGACGCAATATTACAGGCTCGTACATAGAATATTAGCATATATTGCGGCACAATGAATACGGATTCAAAATTCGCATTTTATTTTGGGCACAAGTTAGGATTCAAACAAATCTAATTTCATGTCACCTTTCACAGTTGGGCCTTGGCGTATCAGACACCTTCTAGAAGGCGCTAAGCCAATAGCAAAGAAGCTACTAAATGCAGACTCAATAGGCGGTATCCTTGCGTCAGCGGGCAGCCAATGAGCAGATAATGTCTTCTTTGCAAAAAAAAAAATACAGACATTTTTGTAGGCAAGCGTACAGGTTAGTGAGTAAACCCGTGAATTTTTCCGGTCTCTGACAATGAAACGTCATATAAATATATGGCGTAAGGTACGGCTCATTAGGAATTAACCTACCAGTTAAAATATTTTCTCACAAACTAGGCAAAACTCCTAATGTAAGGTACTTGTATCTTGATTTGTATTTTTTACTTTCGGGGGCTAGTAAAAATGTACGTACGTACGACGTATATCAGTTTTAAAGGTAACATTTCAATGTTGGTGTGCAGACCAATGACACCGGGTAGTAACAGATTTCATGGTTCCCAATTCATAACCTCAGGCATTACCACCATGGATATAAGTTTCTAGCTGTTTGAGTGGGGACGTGCAAAGAAATAACCGCGCGCCGCGCCGGGTGAGAAGATGCTATTGACACATCGCGTACGAAACTAGCATTGCTCGGCTGCGATACAGTAGTTATATAAGCTTGGCAAAACTTCATCTTCAGGCGTTCAAACAGCAACCCGAGCTGATTTTTCAAGCGTTCAATAAGTCACGATACCCTGAATTGCTTGCAGGCTGGTAACCGAGCTGGTCATGTCACGTAACTGAGAAAACCTACCATATAAGTGGTTTACAAGGGGGAGTTCACCAAAAATTTAATTGTTCTAATAATTTAAATATTTGTATGAGACACGGCTTGTTTTGTAGACACGCATCGTGGCTCTATTTTACAGTAATGAAAACTTTCTAGCTTTCACAATTTATATGTAGTGGCATGCCAAAGTCCAAATTTGCATAAGACTGTTTAATACAAGGAAGGAAATCCAGCTCACTTGCAGAATCAAAATAATTCAGATTGGAGAATAGTGTCGTGGGTTACGTCAATATCGGTGGCGTGGCGTGGGTGTGTTGTAAGGTAAGATGTATTTCGTGACATCTGCATAAATATGAGAGTGGCCTATTAGCAGTGGCATTTCAGTCGTGTCTCGCCACTACCGATAGCTAGAGACCCTGGTTTTTTTGCGAAAAGAATTTTGCCCCACTTTGTTTCTGTGACTTACGTGCACACCTGCAGTTCTGCTTCGTGGTCAGTGATTGGATATTTTAACTTTCACCAGCTTTGGGATTCTACCGGCAAATTACAGACGTTGGTTGTTGCAGGAACATTATTGTAATTGGCTCAGTCAAATGAGATACGGCTCTTCACGTATGCACGCTGCCAATAACCATGAAGCAGAATTGCACTGAAACAAAGTGGGGCAAAATTCTTTTCGCGAAAAACCAGGGTCCCTAGCGATAGCCAACTCGTGAATTTGTACAGACGTCACAATGTACAGCTTACCTTGCAACACACCCACGCCACGCCACTGCACAATATATGTATAAAATCGCATTGAATTAGTTTTGTATTTTTGAAGAAATGCTGAGTTTGGAATAAAAAATTCCAAATTTTTCTGCAATTCATTAAAAGTACAAATATAAATTCAGTGCCGTTTTATACATATCCTGAGATAGCCCATGACATTGACATTTAGTGTGAATTATTTAATTTATGTAAGTCAGTTGGTTTGACTTCCTCGTACAAAACCGTTTTACACAAATTTGGACTTTGGCATGCCATTATACAAAAATTATGAAAGCTAAACAATTTTCCTTATGGCATTGTAAAAAAAAATAGTCACAATGTTTGTCTAACATATCGCGTACAAATATAAAATTTTTAGTGCGGCGCAGCGAGGTAAGGAGTGCTGGTTGCTGATCTTAGGTTGTTTATTTCCAGCTACACTAACTGTATCTACTAAGGAGTCGGAGGCCAGTGGTAGGAATGGGACCTCTAGGTGCGTCTCAGCGCTGAGCCTTATACGCCTAGACATGCAGGAACCATGCAGAACAGGTATACACGTGCATCGCGGCTCTACTGGGATTTGCAAACATAGCCGTGTTCGAGGTTATGTTTATCTCCCATATCACTAGTTATAACTACTGACACACTCGGCGAGGGAAACCGGCACAAACACCATAAAAATCCTTCTACAGAATATCATGTGCAAAGGCATGCAATTTAAGGTCATGCTCTCTTGTTCCACTGTTTTCGCGATACTTATTATTTTTTAAGGTTAAACGAAAACAGGTATCGAAAATTAGTTCAGCAGTTTTGCTTTAAATAGTTTTTGCCGCGATACCTTTGTATTTTAATTAGAATCTTTACGGTTTCGACTAAAAAGTCAATTAACCAGAATGTCGTTAATTACAAAATTATCTAAAACGAAAAAAATCAGCCAGCGTGGCGGAAACGATTTTAAACAAAATTGCCAAACAGACGTTTGATATCTGCCCTTGTTTAGGCGAAAAAAAAATAATATCGCTAAAAAAAGTGGAAACAAGATAGTGGTACTGGACCAGTAAGAAGGTAGGGATGTAATAACTAATGACTTGAAAAGCTAGAAGAGAAGGATGGTCGGGGGGGGGGGGCTATCTTTATTTCATTGGTTCTGAAGGACGTGTGAGACCCGCGGCGTCGAAGGTGTGGCGTGTCATATTCCCCAGCTTTCCACTCCGAGCCGGGTTGGCCGGTGGCTTCTTGAGGTCAGATTCCTCGGTACGCCGGCCACACCACAAGGACGACAGCTCTGACATGTTTCCATGTACACTACACTGAACTTTACTCAAGGAACGTCATCCCGCTACTTCTCTGAAAGTCGAGACGAGGCCACAACAATAGAGCCCTGTACAGCTGGTGTATGAACACTGATGCAGCGTGCTAGAAGGAAGTTTTTTTTATTACAAGTAAACACGAATTCGATACACTCTAAAAATAGTTAGTTAAATTGCCAGACATGCGTATAGAAGCGTTAAAAAAGTAGGTATGGTAGAATTGTTTCCCAGACATCCATGGTAGCACTCCTAAACTTTTATAGAAAACAGTAAAACACACAGAAAAGTTATTAGACTTGTACTGTAACAATTGTAAAAGTTTGCATATTTACAAAGCGGTAGTATGGTAACTGCTCCGTACTTCGTTTAGGTTAATTACTTCCTAAACATTTTAGGAAGTTTTTATACAGTGTATCTTTTATCTACGGGAGAAAAACACGTTTCAAACTTATTTTCACCAATTTTGTTTTCTAGATATTATGCCTAGAAACATGGTTTCGGTGTTGCTCAAAACGTGTAAAAACTGCCTTTTCTGGCTGTTGTCACGTAAAAATAATAACTGGAATCATAACACAAAAATAGAGAAGCGCCCGCTGGACTTTACTACGTACTTTCCTGTAACTAAAAAAGCCAAGGACCAAAACGCTGCGTACAGTTTTCGCGGTTGTCGTCACACGAGTCAGTCTAGATAAAGTCTTTTCCCGCGGCATCTAGCGCCTGCTGTATACGGCTGTCTTACACTGCCAAGTTAGCAGCAGACCGTTTAGGTACAGCCACAGAATAAATAAGTAGTAATAGAATCGGCAAGGAAAGCTTTTTCAGTGCTGTTATCGTACCAGCTCTCGGGGCGTACAAAGAATTTAAACAATACCACGTGGATTAGAGATATTGATTTATGTAACCACTAAATTGTGCTTGAGATAGAGTACTGTAATTTGTTTATATATTAGCTAAATATTGAAAAATAGTAAACATGACGATTCGAGGCTTAACGTCAAATAGTAACTAAATCTATTAGAAGCGGCATAATGGACCTTTTTAACCATTGTTATTGTACCAGTTCTCGAGGTGTACATGAAAGTAAACAAAGCCATATGGTATTTGAGACTTTGGTTTAAACAGCCGCTTATATTTCAAGAAATAATGTAATTGGTTTGTTTCTCGTTTACATATTTATAAATGATAAATGTGACATTACTTACGTGTAAATTTTCTCACAGATATTAAAATGGGCCTTACTAAACTGCAGTCTAACCAAACATCAACGAACTCAGACACCATTACATCCAAAGAGAAATCGAGTACGATAAAAATTACGTCCGGTCGATTCTGGTACTACTTATTTATTATGTGGTACAGGAGCCTATGTGCACATCTGCGCAGCTCTCCGCTTCATGGACTGGGATTGAATGTTTTATCTCTCACTCATCGTGGGGTTCTACTGGCGAATCACAGACTTATGGTAGGTATCACAATAACCTTATTCTGATTGGTGCAGTCAAATTAGAGACTGTTCTGAACAAAGAAACTCTGCCAGTAACCGAGAAGCGGAGCTGCCGATGTGCACGTAAGTCATCGAACCAAATTGGTGCAAAAATGTCTTCGCGTCGAACTCCTGGCTCTACGAATATGTAACTGCAGGTTGTTGTACAAGCATAACTGACTGCTGAGTTAGCTCAATTACAACACATACGTCAGATCGTGCGTGACTCGGCCGGGAATATTATCTGGATCTCCATTGTGAAAAGCTGTTTGTTGTATGACACATGTAAATACCGCGCGCCACACTCGTAAAAACCGTTACTACATTTTCTGTTTTTTTTTTAATTTTAATTATATTAAATCATTTTAACAGTAAGGCATTACAAATATCATTAAAATGTAAGTATAAGGAGTTCTTTTGTAATAATTCAAGCAAAATATATTTTTTTCACTGCCGGGAAAATTAAATATTTCACTCCTCGTCTCTGAAATTATTCGAAATGAAGTTAAGAGAGTTCGTAATTAGGGTGACGCAGTGACTATTAAAATCACTAAATGATCTACGGCCAATCGCAACGAAGAGTTACGGTGGACGTATTGCAAAGGGGAATTTGTTCTATATCAGTAGCTATATATACTTCTACCCCTAGAATATGGAGGAGTACCATGGACGTATGTGTATACAGGGTCGACGATTTATGCCAGTTTTGCGCGAACAATGAGATATTGTGGCCCAACACAAACTACTCTGAGTAGGCGTTTACGAAAACGTAGTTAATAAGCTATAGTCTACTTGGTAATAATGGTCACGTAATCAGATCTGCCCAGTCGTTGGATGATTAACGTTTTTTTTTCGACCGCACTGTAGTGTACTTTCTTAGGATACCTGTGTTATTCCAACTCCCACCGTCAAGTATTTATGAATAAAGGGCTCCGGCTAGCTGGACGGTGTAAGGAGTAGTATCCGCAACAGAATTAAATATAAACATATTACTATTGTTGTAGTATAAGTTAGTGAATCGTATATTAAGACACAACACTATCGAAGTCCTACAGCGTAACTTAAGGTTCAAACTACTTTGAAAAAAGCATGTAAAAGCAGAACATAGCGTTTAATATTTCCATGGACATATAATTAAATTTGGTGTGAGACGCTAAAATAATTTAAAATCGAAAACTGTAATTAGGTTAAGAACTATACCACAAACATTGGTAAGCCGCCAGTCCAAATACCATTGGCCTACAAACTAATTCAATCACAACAGTTCTCCATTCTACCACCAATCTTGACTGACATTTTAGTGATCAAGTTGCTACGGTGAAGTTTCAGTGAAGGTGATTTGACTGCAGCTACGGCTAAAATATAAGAGTATACCGGGTGTATTGGCCTCTTCTCCATAATAGAACATGCTCAGAAGTGAAGTTGGTTCCTGACGTCTTCTTCCAGGTATGCATAACTATACATACACTCAGTGGTGACTCGTGGGTTGTTGCCAGGTAGAGCTGCAGTTGCCAAGAGCTGTACAGGGTTGTGCGCTGGTTGACTCTACAGCCACTGACACGCTGATGTGCAGGTGCCCCTTACTACTGAGTGGTCACAACAGATCTAGTAGCCGGCAAATATTTCATGGTCGTTGGTCTACAGCGCGTTCATCAAGAGTGTACAGTTCCGACTATCTGCAGCCCCACCTGGCAACAACCCACGAGCCGCCACTGCATACACTATTATTCCGGCTCCTTCCTCGAACAGGCCTGAATTTCTTGCCTCTTCCTTTTTTTTTTTTTTTTTTTTTACCGCTGCTGAGATATATTACAACACTCCATTTTTTTATCCAAAGTCAAAAACCCAAAACAATACACTACTACTGAAAAATAACATTAACATTCTCTCTGGAACGGCTCACACCATATTACCAATACTACACACAAAATATTTTTACATGCACATTGAATTTACATAGAGCTAATTTACTTATTCAGTTTGTTAATTACTTAGTTTAGTTTATACTAAAAATGATTTTCTGTAGGTTCACTAACGTCCAAACGTTATGCTACAGCACATAAATTCTAATAGTAGTATTTGCAGGAAAATGTGTCGCCGATCGACCTATATAACACCATGTTAGAACAGTGCAGAATATCCTTCTATACTAGTATAGTATAAGTATACGACATTACAATTTCGTATCAGAAGTATCTACTCTATCGAGTAGATCGAGTAAAGTTTTCGAAAGCGCCTATTTTGGTATTGTTACTGTTAGACAGATTTGAATGAAAACAGTTACGTGCGTTGCATTCGGTTATAAAGAGAGAAAAGGTAAGGGAAAGAAATCTTTTACTGTTGCATTTCTTAGGTATAAGGGCCATGTTTTATATTTGCATAGTGTGAATTATGTGGTTTAAAAACTGTTTGTGCAGGCAAACCTAGCGAACTAACATGAAAATACGGCCACGTATATTGTTTATTTACGCTTGTGTACGTCAATGATGATATGCAACTGCTTGGTAACGGCAATAAAACGAGCACATTTGCACACAAAATGATAAATAAATGGTTGAAAATGTCACAAATGTTAGCTGTTAGCACAATGGTTTTCATGCACAAACAGTACGCGATGTTGGCACTAACAGAATCGTGTTTCAAAACGCAACCATGTTGTTAAGTTCACATTTTATTACAAAATCTTGTTCTTTAATAAACGTAGGCTATGATAAATACGGCATATTTGTCGCTGGATAAATAATTTTTGCTGTATTTCTTTTTAAAATTCGAGTAAAATACATTGTTTGTTATGGCGAAAAAAAATAAATGTATTAAAACAAAGTAAATTTATTAAGGTACAGAATGAAACGTTTATTATTTCACGAAAAAGTAAGTGTTTAAGAATATAAGCACTCAAGGATATGCTGAAATGTGTGGACATGCATAATTTTTTAATACAAACAATTTTACGAGAAATTAAAAAAAAAGTGCCATTCTGTAGCCCATTATATTTAATTTTCACTCAAAGTTATTTTGTTTGTATCGTTCGAATAGTTTTTCTTTGGGTAAGTAGCGAAAAATAGTCAAACGGCTACTTTGAAATGCGCTTGTACGAAAACAAAGGAATCGAAAAATAATTCATTAGTGAGAAACAACTACTAATATAACATGCAAGAGTTGGGCAGTGTTTGGTATAGTTATACAATTACGAAATGTTCAGAGAAGAGCATCACTGAAGCGTCACAGTCCAAACAGGTGAGCTGTGTGTTTATGTGGGCCAGCGAGGAGTTGCAAGGGAGAGGTGACTTCCTGCTTGGCTGAGCGCCCCTGCCAACTGGCAAAGCACTCTCCCACAACGACAGCATGATAACAAGTGAGGTGGCGTTGCAACCTGGTCACCCAGTGCTAAGATGTCTGCCGGGTGAACGTATTTTGCGCGTACGAGCGGTTTACATTTTTCTGGCTTGTAATGGCAATATCCATACAATTGACAGACGTCCAGTATATATTTTTCCTATAGTCATGAACATTTCCAGTTACGGTATGCAAAGTTATGATATAAAAATATAGTTTTACTATAAGAAACGATTTATTTAACGGAAACTCCTGAGTAAGGCTGTCACCCAATTTAGATATTTCGTAAACTCTCCGAAAAATATTTTATGCTGGTGTTGAATGTCCTAACGGATGTCAAAGCTAATTTGTTGTCATATACCTGCTTGTTTTTCTTGTTGTTGTTGTGGATAACAATGGTGCGACAGCGAGCGACGCGATGGGAACAACACGACAATGAAAAAAATTCTCGTCATTGTGTAAACTGCGTTTGCCTTGGCACCTCGACAAACCCAAGCAGTTTAGGTAAACTTTAAGAAAGAGATGGAAGATACTGTGCAAGTTTCTGTGTCAGCAACAAGACTGTCACACGTTTCTTAAGTGCCTTTTTAACTCACAAATTCATACTTGTCGACAAGTCAAAACATATCTGTACGCAGTAAAGTTACTGCCAAACAAATCAGTAGTTAGTTGAAAGTTAAATGTAGTAAATTCATATTTTTATGCTTATGAAGAATAAAAATACTGCTAACATGTTTGCTGTCGGAAAATATGTGATTCCGTCCATTTTATCAACTTCTCTGCTTACATAATAATAATAATTTGTTATTATTTTAGGACCCCGTATCAAACAGCCTGAATCTATTTATCTTTAGCAGCAACAATGGAAGTCATTCACTCAAAATTTTTGTGCGGCACGTTTTCGAAGAAATAAAACGAATAAGCAATTAATTAAATGTAACTTTTCGAGAAAAATTTATAAGCAAATGTTCGTTTTTATTGCTAGTGTATAATTCGTCTTGTTATCTAATAAACTGCACAATTAAAACACTATTCTGTTTTGCCAGCTAATCGAGCAAACTATCTTCACACCTAAATGTTAAATTTATTTCAGCAAGTTACGAACCTAAGATTTTACTATTAGGGGGGAAGGGAGGCTTTGACGCCAGCTGGAATTTAACAATTACTTACACCGCTATGTTACTAAGAAGCGACAGAAACGTGTGAATTTGCTGGAAATAAACAAATAACGTACAGAAAAAAGTATATCTCTGAATGAACCATCGTTGTGTTGAAGTGGGCACAGAAATTGCGCTTGAGATTGCTATTGGATTGTACCTACAATAGATCCCATTGTTCCTTCTAAATAACGAATTGATTCTTCTGGAGCATAGACTGTTACTTACAAAGTTCAGATTGTTGAAGGAACCTTCCACAAGTGATCGATGCCCCTATTTTAACAGGAATGTAGTTCTTTGAGCAGTGCTTACTTTTCTGCGTGTATAAGTCTTCAATCTCACTCACTTTATCGCGAGCCAGAATATCGATTCCTCAGTTCAAAAGGAAAACAGCCAAAAAATTTTGACATTTTCTGGTTACGTACAGCCATAAACAGACGGAAGTACCCTCTAGACAGTTAAAATATGTACACCTTAAGTTTACTTTTTTTTTTGTTAATACAGAATTTGAGTATGCTTAACAGTAAAAACCAAACATTTGTTTTACTTTATTTACATTTTGACATTTTAACCAGAGGTAGACCACAAACTGTTTTACCACTTAAAAAGTTGCCGATGTACTTTCATTCCTAAAAACATCAACGAAATGTGATCATTATCACTTGTTTCAGAGAAATACAAACATAGCTAAAATACATTTTATTATAAACAGAACAGGGATTTTTTAGTTGTTTCCATTTTAAACTGGGCCATCGATATGTTTGAAATGGTTAACCGACGAGGCAGCAGCAACGTTCTCAAAGTTTCCGTTTCCTTGTTGTAAAGATGGATTGGTGTTGGGAGCAGGTGCGGAGGCGCCCCACCGCTGTGAGAACGCGTCCTTGGCCGGCCGAGAACGTCGGCGCGGTGTCACGCCCAGATGTTGGCATTTGAGGCCGGCAGGTGAGCCAGTTAGCTCGCCTATAACTTGCGACACAACGGACCGACGTGCTGGGTTGGCTTTCCCAATCCCAGCTCAACTCCGACACCAGGGGCGAAACGTCCATGGAAGCATTGCTTCCCTAATAATATGAAATTTGAGAGTAGAACATCATTTATTTGCATAACAGTGCTTGGCATATTTGGCTGCATGGATGCATCTTGCCTCTAGAAATTACTTGGGCGTAGAAACAGTCGTGTCTTCTTTATCTAGGTCCCTAGGACTACAGCTGCCGATGAATGACTCGGCGGTGGTGCGAGAGTTTGTAACGGTCTGAAGTTGTAACGAGAACTGGAAGCAACCGACTGACTTGCTGACCAACACCCTCACGCTGTCCAGGACATCCCACGTCAGTATACATATCAACAATGTCGCGTACAGATATAATAGTTTTCCTCAGGCACGTTTCAGTCCTATAGTTGGAGTTACCACTCGCAACTGAGATGGTAGACAAATGCAACTGTTACCATGTTTAATAGTGTGTATATTTGAAGTATTCATCTTTGTAAGTGCCTTTGACGGTCCAACTAAACTTGGACACACTTTAATTTCTCGCGCTTCAGACGATGGCGCCTTTCAGTTCTGTGTTGGCAGCCCTAATCCTGTCCGGCTGTAGCGCAGCTTCGACTAAGACAATACTAGAAGCGGCACTGATAACTTTACTTTGGGGACTAGCGTAGGCCAATTCGAGTCAGATCTGCCCATACTGTTTTCGGTTTTCCATGCTTTCTCGAAATCGCTCCAAGGGAATTCTGGTACGATTTCTTTACAAAAGTAATGGGCGATATCTCTCCTAGTTCCTGTCGCTGTGTCAAGTTATCAAGTCGTGTCACCATCTCTAGTGACCTCGCAGTCGATGATATGTAAATTTCACTTATTTTACCTCACTATCATCCAGACAAGGCGATGATATGTGCGCACCGACCTGTTACGAACAAAGGTTCTTATGTTTCTGAAGCCTAGCTGACACGGAAAAGTTATATTACAATAGTAAGTGAAGTGAGAGTGATCAAAAGCGATTACTCTTGCGAGAACTCTGTCGAACACCTGGCATCGCGAGAACGAGTGACCCCAATAACTTGTGCTTAGCTTACACAAAGATAGATCTTGCAACAGTAATTTTTGCAAGAGAAACCCTCGCGTATTACTATCACCATGTTGACGAGGCATAAGGGAGGCGAATACGGTTCTTTTTGTAGTTCCGACAGACTTTAGTGCCCCCATATTTTGGGTACTGTGTAATGCCTATGTTGTTTTGATCTTTTTCAAATCCTCCTCCTAAGTTTCTTCTGTCTAACCTCTGTGCATCATTCCTCTACGAATTAAAAAAATAAATAATATCTTCGGCACGGGTCTAGCTGCTAGTGTTACAAGTAACAGCGCAAAACTTGGGAACTGTGGCACGACCTACCACGCCTTGAGCACGTCCTCTCCGCAGTCGTGGCAGCCGCGAACAAAGGAGGGCCAGTTGGCGAGTGTGACTTCGCAGGGTCTCCCGGCAGGTGCATCCGGGACAACGCGGGAAAGGAGCACAGCCCCTCCCCACCACACCTTTACCCTTTCTAGGCGGTAGTCGCTAAGTATCCTCTACAGCTGAGGCACACTGGTCCCCGTCTACTGCACCTCAAAGTTAGCTAAACAATTCTCGTAGCATGTATGAAACGACTCGTAGCAGGGGCAGATCCAGAATGGAATTGAGGGGGAGAGGGGGGAATATATTTTTGCTAACACCTGTTGGCCTATTTAAAGCGGGGGGTCCGGAGGTCCTCCCCCGGAAAAATTTTGATTTTAAGATGCAAAATGGTGCACTTTGAGAAGATTTTGACCGTTAATGTTTAACACACAATAGACACAATCTGGACAATTTTCAAAGAGTTTACAGTCAGTTTCTTAGAATATATTGCAAAGTTCGTAACATCTACTGCATTTTCAATAGTTTGAATAAAAAATATAACATTTCTAATACAAATACAAGGTTGGACTCTTGGGAGGGAGGGGGGGTTCCCCAATTTCCCCACCCCCTTGTATCTGTTCATAGAGACTATTTTGAGAAATAATTTTAGGACAAGCTTGGCTTTATTAGCACGTACAATTATGTTACCTTTGCAGATTACAGTTTATTAAACACGTCTTGGTGAACTCCAAGCCGATAACAAACATGTGATACAACGAGAAGCCAATCCCGTAATGTTTGTTCTGTAGTGAAAATGTCTACTCACTTGGCAGTAACCAATGACTGAGGATCAGTCTGTCAAAATCAGACATGAGTACCTCAACTAATTTTACTGGAAAGCGAAAAACTTGATATGTTGGGATACTAACGAGAATGAAATATGGCATGTTTGTTGTTTGTACGTAATTTTAACTGTCAAATTATGGTTACTACTTTGAAAAAAGTTAATACAGTAGTATATATTGGTTTTTATTAATGAAATAAATAGTCGTGTCTAGTTCTGAATGAATATTGTGAACATGCCTGGATGTGAAGGTCAGTAAAATAGCAATAGGCAACATGTAACTCTACGTCATCCAGTAGATCAGCTGTTGTGTTCTTGCTTTGGATGCGAAGTTACATCCCCGGTTTTGAATGAAAACATCATCGCCTGATTTATAAATGGGACAGGTAAGTTTATGAGTAGAGAAGGTGAAAAGTTGCGAGAATGTTTTCTGCCAGCGTGTTCTGCAAATCAGTGTAGGGTCCTGCGGCCGTGGCGGTTATGTAGCACAGTCTAGTCGTTTACAGACGAATCACAGACGTCCAGTATAGTAGCACACCAGAGTTATTATTGACCCAGTCAAATAGCGACTCGCCAGTAACGAAATAAAAGCGTCAGAAATGAATACGTTACATCGAAGCCTAGCAAACAGTCAACTTTTCCCGCGATAAATAACCTTCTCTACTTGTCACTAGCGACATGCAAAATTCGCGTAATTTTCTGACAGCTGACTAGACTCCAAGTGACTATAGGCTCGTTCGACGTCTCTCGCTGGCCGATATTGTCGTGACTTGCCGCGGAGAATGCTTACACGGTAGAGAGACCAATCTCTGTAAAGACGCAACACACGCAAGTGACAAAACATAAAAGTTCGTGGCCAATTGAACCGCAGATTTTGCTCTGTTACGTATAGTAAAGTGAAGTTTAGTCTGCTACCAAATGATAACGCGAATTTTGCATGTCTCTAATTGTAACTAAATGTGACTATATTATCATGTGTAACTCACCAACCTTATAGGAAAAGAATGTTGAATTAAATTTCGGACTTTAGCGGGCATGTCTGATTTTGGAAGTTTGCTCTTCGACTGAACAGCTGAGGACCAAGAATAATACGTAGAATAGTAGCATATAGTCTTGTACTCGCGAAAATTTCGTGTCACTTTCGGCAAAATGAACGCATTTTAAGGCTTACCCAACATACACTATTTAGATATAATATTTTGTTGCAGTTTATTATATTAACTTTCAAGTTGAAGCCTGTTACATCTGTCTATACCCATGTATAAGTCCTCACGTTGTATTTTTAAGTTTATTTCTTTGGTCCCAAAATATTTAAAATAAGTGTTTTTTTGCGGAAATGTGTAAGTATGGTGCTGGATCTTCAAAAATGTATTGGCATTTATTATACACCTTTACGTTTCATATTACGTCATACAATGATAGGAACATCAGTGCATGTCCCATAGAGGTAGTCTGTCGACGACGGGCTATATCGTCAATCCAATGACTCGTGCCTAGATGTTAGGGTTAGGCGTGATATCCATGTGTATTTTCCCGCTCCACACGTAGCCCTACTTCTAGGTCACGGACATGCAAATTACTTCAACCCAGGTTGAACGTTTCTTAGTCACGTGATCAAGTATGTATAAACAAACTGATTGAGAGGCGGAAACTGACTGATTCGAAAACAATTAACAGGGATCTTAAATTAAATTAAAAATGGCCTATTTTACCATAAACAGTCTCTAACAACATTTCAAAGCACCCATGTAAGCAAACAGTGTGCTAACATTAGTAGAAAATATGCAGTTTTGAAAAAATATAATGGTGGAACTGCCGTTAAACTGTTGGACGGAGAAGTTGGTGATTTTGCACTTGGCTTTCCCACTACCTCTGCGGCAACGGTCCGACATCTCCCTCCAGGGTTTTCAGCGCTGGTGAGGGTTGACACGAGGCAAATATGGACTAGCGCTGGAATGGAGGGGCTGGGAAACCAGGAGATCTCCGGGAAAACCCTCCTACCAACGTCATCGTCCGACACGAATCCCAATTGCGAAACCCCGGGTTGCCCTCGCCGGTAATTAAAACCTAGACCTCCGTGACGGAGGAGAGCGCCCTAACTGCTGCACACACCGGTGCCCGTCATATATTTAGAAGTCATACCAGAAGACTGCTACAGTTTTATTTTTTAATAACGGAAAACCGAAATCAGGATTGCCGGACAGGGAATCGATACCGGGTACTTTCGAATCCAAGGCTAGTGTGTTACACATGTGCCACAGGTTTTCACTAACAACAATAATAACTAGGGACCCTTGTTTTTCGCGGAAAGAATTTTGCCTCAGTTTGTTTCAGTGCCTTGTGTTCACATATGTAATTCTGCTTCATGGGTATTGACCTCGTGTCTGTGAGAAGAGCCGTATCTAATTTGACTGAGCCAATTACAACAACGTTCCTGGCAACACCACACGTCTGTGATTTGTCGGTAGAATATCAAGGCTCGTGACAGTTAAAATATCCAGTCACTGACCACGAAGCAGAACTGCAGATGTGAACGTAAGGCACGGAAACAAAGTGAGGCAAGATTCTTTTCGCGAAAAACAGGGGTCCCTAATAATAACAGTAATAATAATAATTGTAAAAAATAATTTTTTATTAGTATAGTATTGGATGTTTTTAACTCTCGGCGTCTTGTGATTGTACCCGCAAATCACAGACGTGTGGTCTCGCAGTAACCTTGTTCCTGTTGGCACAGGTCAATGAGCCACGCCTGTGCAATATTGCATTCTTAGGGACTGGAACATTTCACGAATTCATTGACATGCAGGCTAGAATTCATTGTACTATGCATACTCAAGCCCCGACTATTAGTCAACTAGCTGCTACTCAGTGGAACAGCAGACAATGAACGAATAGACGGGGCTTGAAAATTCATAGTATAGTGGATTCTAGCCTACAGGTAATTGAATTCGTAAAAATTTCCAGTCCCTATGCATTCTGCAAGTAACCATGAAGTTTCATATGTGCACGTAAGGCATGAAACAAATTGTTGCACAATTTTTTTCACCAAAAATCATGGACTCTAATTATTAACCTATTATTAGAGATGATGGTTTATCGCGGGAAAACTTGACTATTTGCTAGACTTCAACATACGCTCAGCTTATGAAAAGATAACTGGCTTTCGCTTGTACGTGGAGCTGTTGCCCCAATTTGACTAAGCCAATAAGAATCCTGCTATTGTAATATTTGATGCCAGTTATTGGTCTGCAGACAGCTACGGTGTGTTAGTGGTTTCAAGGCTATGTTGGTGCAAAAATTTTCGCGATATACCATCATCTCTACCTATTATTCGTAGAGAATTTGTAACGACGCCCGATCTAGAGGTGTCGTTGTAGGCGTGTTTCATCCACGAAAGATTACGTGGAGTGACATTCGAAGAAAGTAGGGTGACGGACTGCAAAGGCGGAAGAAACGGGAGCACAACGAAGAAACCCATTCGTCCGACGGTGACGTGACCTCGCCGGGACTCGAGCTGGGATCGCAGTGAGAGGGCATGGGAAACCTGGCTTGTAGCAGCGGCGAACTACGGGGTTGTTTCCGCCTTGTCGTCGTGTCGTCCGCCAACCAGCTGTTCCCGCCGCGCCGGCGCGGTCGTCGCCCGGGAGAAAGTGCACCGACATGAGCACGACGGCACTTCACCCTCCTGCCTCCTCCCTCTGCACAGGCAACTGAGCCCTCTCAGCTGGTATTGTAACTAGGGACACCAGCATCTCGCAACGATTGATTGTATTTCAATACACTTCAGCTGACGCATGCTTTAGTGACTGCTAGGGCTGAGACGACTTGTCTCGTGTTTCCTGTCTACTTCGACGTAATAAATTTACGTTGCTTCACCTACCTGTTCTGAAGACATCTTGGACGAGCACCGTTTAATCGGCCAGCTATCTCCCTCTCCGGCGCGGCGGGGCGATATGCGTCCGTCCAGAGTCAGCACCACAGACAAAATGCCAGAGTATTACTACGAACGTTTGGCTGACGAGCCTGCTGCTTGGAGCGCTGCCTGCACGGCATCTCGGAAGTTGAAACCTAAATATTTCCTCATACCGAAAGTACTTTTGTGGACTTTATAAATTATATTTTGATTCCACTATTACGACAATTTGAAATGAGCATTTGTTATTGGCTCAGACATTTTTTGTAACTGTGTAATGTGTGAGGAGTATAAAGTCTAGGGGAGTAGCTTCAATTGGCAAGAAGCTACTCCTGGACTATCCGCCCGTCAGTAGAGTTTAAATTACTCTAAGTAGCCATGTTTAAAAGTTTAAAGGTTAGGGAATTCGTTTCACATGGGGACTAACTCATTCAAGAAAATACTCTGAAACTTGCAATATTTATAAAAATTTTGTCTGAAGGCTTTGGAGCCATTGTGTTTTTAAATGAATGTATAATGGCCATAATGTGGCACTGTTTAACTTGGAATTTAAAACAAATATCATAAGAAAGGATAGTTATAGTATGGCAGTTTGTTTTATGCCAAATTTAAAAGATATTTAAATAAATTTTTTTGGTAAAAATATATGTTACTGCACAATCCCTCGTCATTACCAAAATCAATACACTTTATTATATATTTTCTTTTTTGGTAAAGATATTTAGCTTTCTGGAGGGTTGTTTTAATGGGGAAAACAACACCAGAGCGTTGCAGGGCCATGAACTTATCACGGAAAGAATTTTGCCCCAGTTTGATCCGTGACCTACGTGCAAATCTGCATTTCTGCTTCATAGTCAGTGGTTGGATGTTTCGACTGTCATGTGTCTTGCGGTTCTACCTGCAAATCACAGACATGTGGTGTTGCAGTAACATTGTTGTGATAGGCACCGTCAAAGGAGAGACGTTACTTCACATAGACACGCTGCCAATAACAATGAAGGACAGCTGTAGATGCGCACGTAAGGCAGTGAAACAAACTGGGGCAAAATTCTTTTCGCCAAAAGTTCAGGGTTCTAGTAATTGGTAGAGACCTGGAATTTTCTCGGGTTCGGCAACCAGCCGGCTGGACACCACAGTCCTATGTACAACTTGTACATTGGCTGCTGCTCCAGTGGGTGGCCAGGGGCCGAGGTGGCCGAATGGTCAGACAGTTCACTTCCCACAAGGCGATCCGGGCTCGATTCCCAGCGGAGTCGGTCCCCGGATTTTCGTATGTGGGAATCGTGCCGGACGATGCCGCTGATCGGGTGGTTTTTCTCGGGAATCTCCCGTTTCCCCCTCCCTTATCATTCCGGCGCTGCTCTATACTCACCTCACGTCACTCCTCACCAGCGCCAAAGACCTCGATGATTAACGCTGACCAAAATCTCACACTCACTCAGTGAGTGGCCAGTTGTACGTCTGACAAGGTTGTGCGGATGTCAGTAAGTGTTTTCATGCAGGTCTGCTATTGGTTCACAGTCTTCAAGGAAGAGTTTCATAACAGTGGTCCAGTAGCGGAAGTAATTAACGTGTAGAGACGTTTGAAATCTAACGTCTTCACAAATGTGTTCGAGAAATTTACGTGTATCTAATATTGACTGGATCTTTACAGCTCTTACGAGGTTCCTGCCTGCGAAATACTAACGTTTTATGTCGCAGTAACCTATCTTAGGGACATGCAAGTTTCACTTTACTATCTGGCAACATACAAAACTATAGTTTGAAACACTGGAAAACCGCGGGAAAAGTTGACTGCTAGGCTGTGTATAAAACTGAAGATTGTGTTTCGATACTCGCTATCGTTAATTTGAAGCAACCTTACTCTCTTCAACTTATCCAATTAGAACTGAAATTTTACAGCTTCAACACACAACGTATGGAATTTGTCTCAAAACTGTTTACGCGTGTCACCAATTATATCGTCCAATTATATATGGAAAAATATACTACAATTTATTGGAGACTATGTTTACTGTAAATATTTTAGCGATTTTTCTGTGTCTATATCAATAGTCCTTTTACTTTAAAATTTCAGCATTTTTATTTAAATACAAAAAAAAATATATATAATGTTTGCTTTCATGTATGAGCTGCAACACTGTTATTCACTGAAATTTTTTTTTCAGTTTGCTACGTCAGTTGGTTTTATTGGCGTACATAAAACCGTAACATGCAAATTTTGACATTTACGAGCCATTACCAAAAAACCGTGACAGATAAAAAAATTCATAAGAGCACAAGTTAGTCACAATTTAGGTTTAAATAAGAAAAAAGATCTGGTACAAATATAAAAATTAAAATATGACGATGAAAATGGCCGTAGACAGTGCCTTTAATAGATAAAGTCTGAAGTTCTGTACTACCTTCAACGTCCGATGAGGCAGATTTGAATATCGCTCGTGTAACTTGACGACCGAGACAGATTTGGATATCACTCGTGTAAAGGTTTTGCTTTAAAATAAAACATAAATATCACGAAAATTACCAGTGTTTATGTTAACGGGGATGAAATAATTGCCGGTATGTGTTACCGTACATATGGTATTTACGGCAAGACGGACTCGGGAGATCCAGGCGCGGTGAAAGTGGCCGCCTAGGAATGTCAATTGCCGCGCCGAACAATCGAACCTGCCCGCAGAAGCGTGGTTTCGTGACTGCCGCAGCGGTACTTAGCCCCGCGTCTCGTGAAACAACCAGTTATTGCGACAATTCAAAGGAAGGAAAAAAGTTATTACTCAGCGGCGAAGCGTGGAAACGTGTTGCGAGTCGAGCCGCATTTGACCTGAAGGCGGCGGTGTTGTAATGGTTAGAGACCTGCCAAATTCGCACCAGTGTGTGTCAACAGAATAAACTGTTAAGATGCTATATGTTCATGTGACATTAATATGGCACCTGAAAAAAATCGCGTTTTCTTTCGTCACACGGTAGAATCCCAGCAAGTATAAGTATGTGTCAATTTAGCACTTGACCCTTAACTTATTTTACATTCCCTGGAAGTCTTTGAGCCAATAATTAGGGCTAGGAAAAATTCGCGAGTTGAATGATCAGCAGGCTAGAATCCAATGTCCTATGCATACTCAAGCCCCGTCTATTCGTTCAATGTCTGCTGTCGGAATGAGTAGCAGGTAATAGACAAATGGTATGGCTTCGGTATACACAGGGAAATGGATTCTAGCATATTGGTAGTTGAACTCGCGAAATGATTCTAGCCCTACCAACAATAAAAATAAACCTTAACGTGTTCCATACCACCACAAAATATTTAGGAATGCAGACGTGAAATAGACGGTAGGACGGCAAATTTAGTCACACACGCCAGCAAAATGGTTTCACTGGCCAGCGACATGGCGGAAACACCTACCGCCAACCAGCGTACAGCGGCTGCCCTGCTAGCCGGCAGCCAGGCCAATAGGAAACATGCTGTTACATGCGGGAGTCAAGCAGACACTGGACTAGTGTCGACAGCCTCAGGCAGCCAATAATTTGCAAAGTTCAAATGAGCCGCCACGCCATTTCACGTCTGTGTCACTATTTAGTCTATGATACGACTGCATCAGCGAGCAACTAATGAACAGCTATTATCTGCTTGAGTACACATATGTTCTCGGAGGCTATCCCCGCTGATTTATGGAGCAGTTTCAACAATTTGAATCAGTGAACGTAGTCATTGTTTAGTTAGTGAATATTAACTAATTTGCTTTAAGAGTGCCAACATCTCACAAGTGAATCAGTGAATATTCACCGTTTTTTTTTTTCAATCGTTTCCAAGGAACAGATTTCACTTATTGAATCAGTGACAAATTACGGAAAATCTGTGTACATTGATTAATTTACTTGTGGAATGTTGGCAATCTTTATCGGAAGCAGTGAAAAGTCAGTGATTTCACAGTGGTTTCTCACTGATTCAATTTGTTGAAATTGCTCTATCCATTGGCGTGAATCAGTGAATATTCACATATTCAGATTTAGAATGTGCCTTACCTACACCTCTGCAGCTTTGCTTCGTGCTCAATGATTAGAGCCGCGATTTTATGGCGAAAAAATTTTTGCAACATTTGGTTTCGATGCGTCACGTGCACACCTGCAGCTCTGCTACATCGTCTGTGGTTGGATGATTTTACTCTCACTGGCCTTGGCAAATTACAGACGTACAGACTCACAATAATCTTATTCTGATTGGTGCAGTCAAATGAGAAACGTGTCTGAACATAGATTCGCTGCCAATAACCTTGAAACAGAACTACCGATGATGCACGTGAGTCACTGAAACAAAGTGGGGCAAAAATCTTTTCGCGACAAAATCGTGGCCCTATACAATGATTGTATGTTTAAACCCTCACACGTCTTAAGAGTTTTATCCGCAAATCGAAGACATGTTGTGTCATAGTAACCTTGGCGCAGTCAAATCAGAAACATCTCTGCACAAAGATACGCTGCCAATAACCGTGAAGAAGATGTAGAGACAGGGAAAATTCGCGGGTTCACTTACCTGTAGTCTAAAGACAACAAAAATGTTTAAGAACTGAAGCAGACGGCAGATGCTTATTAGCTGCTAGCTGTTAAAGTGATATATGTCTGTATTAGGTATATTTCCATTATTGGTTCAGAGACTTCCATAGGCGGAATTTGGGGGTGGCAAGGTGGGGCACTCCCCCCCCCCCCCAATATTTTTCATAATAAACAAGAATAATTTTACTCTCCCTTTTAGCTATACTATAACCATTCACAATAATTATACTGGAAACTGCTTAAACAGCACCATTTTGCACCTAGAAATACACATATTCCTGGAGGAAACATCCCCCGATCATCCCGCTTTACTGGTTAGATTGGTGTAAATTTATTCGCCACCACAACCAAAACGCTGAAGTCCCGCCCATGGAGACTTCTAGGAAGTGTCAAATAAGTGAATGGCCAATCGCGAATCTGACACAAACGTATAATTGTTGGAATTCTACCTTGTGCCCAAATGAAAACTCGAATTTTTCGGGTCTCTAAGCATAGGTGTAGATATCCACGTAAGGTACCTACTGAAACCATCATTTTTTATCATCATAGCATGGCATTTTTGTGCTCTGCCTGGAAGAACGTCTCTGGCTGTACGAAAAGAAAAAAATTCGTGATTTCAATGTTCTGCATGTTAGAATCTACTGTTCTGTGTATATTCAAGCCCCGACATTAATCCATAAACTTTCACTCACTGGAACAGCAGGCAGTGAACGATTAGACTGAACTTGAGTATGCATAGGCCTGAAGATTCTAACATGCAGGTCATTATCGCGAATTTTTCCTTCCCTGCTTGTAAGAACAGTGACGCAGCAGAATTACATCTTAGAAAGGCTAGCGCCAGTGAAATAGCAGCTGGTATTGTGTTATCTATAGGTAAGTGAAGTCTACTGTGTCAGATAATAATAATAATAACTCGAATTCTGCAGGTGTTTGGTATTGGTCAAACATCTAGCCTCGGTTGTTTGTGTTCGACTACCGGCAAGGTAACTGCCTGTCTTCGCTGTGGGGAAACGTGCCGGACATTGCTGTCGGCATAGGTTCTTCCGTTTCCTTCGTCCTCGCGTTTTCCCTCAGCTCCGTACTCACCTCATATCATAATCAAGGTCAAATCACTCTTCACTCCGCTACACCGCCCACCTGACCTATCTTGAAGGCACGCCAAGGCAGAGGGTGGCCATGCATATAGAAATGTTATGGGCACACATGAAGCCGCCTTTTTCGGGCGTCACATCATGGCGACCTCCTGATCATTAACTTATCGTTACGTGATGAGTACGTAATCAAGCCCTTGTTTCAA
This sequence comes from Medauroidea extradentata, assembly GCA_003012365.1. Taxonomy (NCBI): domain Eukaryota; kingdom Metazoa; phylum Arthropoda; class Insecta; order Phasmatodea; family Phasmatidae; genus Medauroidea; species Medauroidea extradentata. Next base: position 28,569 of record PNEQ01066824.1, on the reverse strand, counting down.
ACGAAAAAATGTTAACGAATGTCATTAGTTACAAAGCTCTATTTGCGTTATTTATTATTTGAAAGTGAACAAACACAAATGTTAATAACCTCAAAATGCCTCAGCGCCATATTGTGACACAAAAAAATGGCTTCAAATACTTTGTCATAAAATGATAGGAACATCAGTGCATGTCCCATAGATGCCATCTATCGACGGTAGGACTGTATCGTCAATGCAATGACTCGCGCCTAGATTTTAGGGTTAGGCGTGAAATCCATACGTCGTTTCCCGCTCCACAAGTACTTATAGGTTACGGACATGCAAATTACTTAAGCCGGCGTCTCCTGATATTTTTTACCTCCATGCGCCAAGGATTAGAGGCACGAGGATTTCGCTTGTTTCTTCTAGGTAAAGTTCGTTAAGTTGAACGACACATCTTTGATGACTGCAAGCCAGTAACAAACAAGGAAATAATTTGTTATGATAACACGTGCTATCTGCTTGTACAGTTAGAAGCCGATTAATGTTCGACTGTAGCAAGCGTGTATATAGGCCTGAGAAGTCTAGGCTGCTGTCAGATGAATACGCCAAATACTTGTGCCTCTGCCTATGATCGATGGCTTGAAGCACAAATATTGTATGTCCATTTTAGAAACTGTTAAAGAATATTCCATAGTGTTCTTACAACTATCAGTAACAAATTATACTATATGTATTATTTTTTCACACGATTTCATCTAAATATACATTTAAGCAAGTTACTTCTGCTAGGAAGTTAAAGCTTTTTTTAAATAAATATTAATTAGACGATCTGCCTGGACATACAATATGTGTGCTTTAAGCCATTAATCTATTCACTTTGAACTGTGCACTCCCCAACATTTAAAACAAAAGGTAACTGTATTTTATTGGAGCCAAAGGTGACAGGTTTTAAGTGTGGTGAAACATTTACACTGGTTTTTAGTTTCATGGTAGTTTTCTATTGCAAATAGTACAGAGGAATATATTACATCTGAAGAGATAATTTAAGCACTGCTCACTTTGTCATGAACAGTCTATAAATAGTGAGCTAGTAGAACGTTACTGGCAAAAAAAATTCTTGAAATAAGCAGGTGAGCTAACATTTAAAAAATATTTAATTATTTTGAGACCATGTGTTGCTGTGATAATACTTATTGGTCTAATTGAAGGATGGTTTTCATGTTGAAGCGTAGACTAAACGTAAAATGAACACAGCGGGATGCTTATCCAGGATTTAACATGCAAGAAGACAAGTGTTGCAAACTGTGATAGGAGTGGTGGACGAGATAAAATGAAACACATTCTATTAAGGTACTCATGTGAGGAAATACCGCCCTGTGCCCGAAAATGGCGTGAAGCCCAACGAAAAATTAATAAAAAAAAACACTGATAACAGTAATAACTGCGTGGCTTTCTCGGCGTTGCTCAAGGCGAAGCACGTTATGTTACGAAATTACGCTAATGTTGGAAGCATCGTATCGCCAGCTGAGTGTGTCAGGAAGAACAAGACGCAGTGTACAGTTATATGTTTCTGTCTCTGTCTGGCGGGCGGCCTCCAAGGCCGGCGTGTCTAGGAGGAGGGGGGAAGGGGAAGGACTGGAACTGCCCCTCTCCAGTAGGCATCCTTCACCACACCTGATACACGCACTCTGGCGCGGCGCGAAGCCCAACCACTATGTTGCAAGGCGGCCTCTCTCGCGACCGCTGCCAACTTCGCCGCGAGAAAAATAACTGTCCGTAAACTCTAGCCACTTTAAGGTTGCAGCAGAAATAAAATTTGCTAACGAAATAAATCAAAGCAATTGAATTATATCGTGATTCCTCACGTTGTGATTGTACCGTAGCACAGTTACGTTGTATTTTTCAGTATTTTAAATGGAACTTTTGCTGTGCAAAACTGTTATTGTAATTCACTTGATCAAATTAGCTGCAACCTTAGAATTGACAGCGTATAGTTGAGCTTGTACCACGTGGACACATTTTTTTTTTTTTTTTACGTATTCCTCATGGGAAGATTTATTTATGTCCTTTAAGTGAACCAGGTGAAATCAAGGGGTAGGTGATAAATTTTATTTATCGGTTTCTGCAATAATAGCTATTTTAAAGTATTTTTGGTAAATGTGGCAATATAGATGTATAGAAGACATTTTTAATAAATTTTGGAGTTGATAATAGTATGTTCATCTTATATTGGAACTGTGATCATTCTCGAAAGATAACCTATAGTTCTCTTGCAATGATTCTGCGTAACAAATTAATGAAAGAATCCATTATTATTTAAGTGAAGCAGTTTATAAAAAATATATCCCATCATGCCTTGTCAAAATGAAAATTTTGGTAATTCTGCTTGAATAAATGTTATGGCTCGAAAACAAAAAGGCAGACGCAGGTCGAGAGTTGTGTTTGGTGGGTTAACACGGGGGGGGGGGGGGAATAACACGCGTACCGTATATGTGATGAAACGCCAAATTAGAAGAGGGGGCCCAGGAACTCTGTCCCGGTGAAATTTAGATTTAAGCATGCAAAATCGTGCTATTTAAACAGTTTTTATACCTACTAATTTAATATACAACTGGCAAATATGTTATCACTTTTAAACATATAAACTACTACTCGTATCTTATCTTAATTCGTAGCTTGTGGGGATACATACCCCCCAATTTCCCTCCCTCTTGCGTTAGACTCTGGTTCAGGAGTTGAAGACGTGAGACAGTAGATCCCCTTGCTATTTGATGCTATGAGTAGAGACATGAACTTTTCGCGAAAAGAAATCTGCCTCACTTTGTGTCAGTGACTTGTGTGCACGTCTGCAGACTTGCTTCACGGTCAGAGATTGGATGTTTTGACACTCGTGTGTCGTGGGGTTTTACACGCAAATTACAGACGTGTGGTGTTACAGTAACCTTATTGTGATTGGTACAGTCAAATGAGAAACGTCACAGTTCAAAGGCACGCTGCCAATATCTATGAAGCAGAACTGCAGACGTGCACATAAGGCACTGGAACAAAGTGGGGCAAAATTCTTTTCGCGAAAAGTTCATGTCTCTAGCTATGAGGCAAGAAGTGAAAGATAGCCCCCCCCCCCCACCTTCTGTGGGCCGCCGAGAGGGAGGGACAAAAGGGGCACATTCCCAGGGGCCCGATGTCATGAGGGGCCTGGGGCAGTGAACTGAAAAATAATGAATTAAAACTTAGAAAAGTTATTTTTCATTGCAACTAATTTGTATCATGTCACATATTGTTGCTTCCTGCATTATTAAGCAGCAGAACAAATGTTATATTCAGTTTTCATTGGAAAATAAAGAAAAGAAAGGGGGCTTGGTGAATGTATGGGGCCCTAAAGACTTACTTGCACAGGGGCCCGGAAATCCTGTCAGTGGCCCCACCCATTACGCTCGTTGTTGTCCAATAGTAGGCCAACACAATGTTACATCTGCAGCAGTATGATATTATTGCACACGTCGAAGTACAAAACATTGAACTAAATATACTGGGATTACCTGCACGTCACAACCCTAAAATTTAATTTTTTTTTTTTTTTTAGCTGTCCCTTTTTCCTCTCTTTATTGATATATGACAAATGGCGTCTATAGATTACAGTTTCATACATGTCTTGAAAACAAAAATAAATTATTCCCAGAACAATAATTTACGGAGATACGCAAACACTGTTTTTTTTTTTTACAGAAAACGTGTTGCTAGCGCCTACCTGTGTGTCAGAGACGCAGAAGTGACGGAGATATTAGCGCGACCTTAAAGTACTCAAAAATGCCATATTGTCTCAACGAATCAAGCTCTGAATTTTAGTGTGCAAGATTCCTGCAGAGCTGTTTCTACAATGGGACACTAGGCGGTGACCATATCATTTTATTGGAGGAACGTCCATAGCAAAGTTTTGTGCTCGTCTATATCTGAGTTTCACATACATCCAGTCAGCACATTTTGAAGTACGGCAGTCTGAAAAGATCGTTTGTAGTTATGTTCGAAACAGTGTTTTTAATGCGAATGGTTTGACAATGAAGTTGCGACTTTTTCGTATGTTGGCACAATGTGCACACGTGGAATAATTTCGTAGACGAAACCTGTTTACGAACACACTGCGACGCATTTTAAGGGTGTGGTAGGCGGCACCCTTAAGACATGCGCCTGTTCTAACATTTAACCATGATAAAATCAACATCAACAATATAGAAAAACATAACTATTACTTAGTGTATTAAAATTATATACTATCTAAAAATAAGGAAGAGATATTTAACATTAGTTAATACTTATTTGGAAGGCCTTAAAAATGCCTAATTTACCGTGATTGGCTTATAAGTAGGGACGCGCAAAATTCGAGCTATGGCGGGCGGTGCTTTTCTGGAAGGCACCACTTTCTAATCTAGTGCACCGTCTAACTGGATGAATTTCACGTGTTTTGGAGGCATTATAGCAGTAAAGGTGATAATTGCAAGCTCAGTGGATATATCACAAGTAGACGTGCAGTAGCCACCGAGCTGACGTGGCGTATTTCCCACGTCATCTCTACGTGATTTTCAACTGTGACCGTAGCACTTTGCGGCATAGTTTTATGAAGGTACATGCACTTCCGTATAAGATTTTAAATATCCATCCTGCATTCTGATTTTGGATATATCTGGTTTTCCAAATTATTACAGGCAAGTATTGATTTCTTAATTAAAGCCGTGGTAAATTCATCTTCCAGTTCTTTGACATTGTTGTGACAGCAACTATAATGACCTCGATTTTGAGGATACGTAAAGACCACTCATCTTACCTTTAAATATTCTTAATTTAAATCATCCAACCTATTAAATGTTTGTAAAAACTGCATTTTTTTCGGTGTTTTCACCAACGTGAAATGAAAGTAGAAAAATGTAGAAAATTTTACTAGTATCTGAACATGATGTTTATTTAAAAGTTATTCGTTAGCGGACACAGTTAAAATAATTTGAACTGGTCTTAATTCACTGTACATGGCCTGAAGTTCCACGAACAATTCATGGTCTGGACAGACGGCGCCAGCTTGACATCATGATAGACATCACTTTTAATTTCATTATCATTACATGAAAAATGTTCCGCGTCGTGTGGTATTGGCATATCGAAATGCCAAAGTCAAAATGTTTTTTTTTTTTTTTTTTTTTTTTAGGATCTGTTTTAAAACGCAGGTTATCATAGGCTCAAAAAATTCATTTTAAGCACTTCAAGAAACTCTTAAACATTGTTTGGAGATGTAAATTTGAATTAAAAAACCTTATGAAAATATGCATGGTAACTTATTTGCTGGTAGTTTGGAAGAATAGGGAGTTAAACATGTGTTATGATTTAGTAATAAGTAAGTTGCTGCAGTTTGATTGAAATGCTGTGCGGTATTTCTAATTTAACAAACTTGATTACATGAGTACTAAATTACCATAGTTTATAATTTTAGTAAACAAAGCTGGGTTACAGAATCATTTAGGTGACAAAATCCAGTTGCTTCAGGACCTGAAAGCTACAAAATATCATCGCGGCTTGACATCCATGTGTATATTTTATTCGTAATTGTTGAATAATTTTCGAATGTGGTGTCCAAGGCAAGGTTCCGGGTTCGAATTTCAGACAAACTAGTCCGTGAGTGCCGTTATTCAAGTGTAATTTGAGGTTAGCAAAGTTTATAAGACTGCTCACGGAACAGACCCTCCGGCATGAACGCGAGAGTGTTAGTGAACTCCGGTGTAATAAAGACTGGAAAGTTTCCGGTCGAGTGTTTTACAACAGACGGCTGGCGCTGCAATTATCGAGAGGCGAGAAGGCGTGGCCTGGCCGCCCCCGCACGCTCGCCCGCAGGGGTTGTCGATGATTATGAACGAAGGAGAGGGAGGGGATGGAAGTTGTCTGGAGGATACTGCGCCGTGATGTGTCGTTTCGCAACGGTCCACCGGCCGCACTATACACACCAGGACTCTTTTAAAATTAATTGTACCCTTCACACAGGAAGAACAGTATTGTTTTAGGAAAAATACTTGTGTTAAAATAAGGATAGCAGTCCAGTTTGTTTGTCGACACAACCTGGGTTATCTCTCTAGAAGTAGCAATGTGTTCTGTATTAGAAAGATGCTTGTTGCTCCTTCTACAAAATTATTACTTACTTTTGCAGAACATCGTAGTTTTATATTTAAGGAATCGTAATACTACATCCTTGTGACGGCCTGGAGTATCTTACTATGCAGCAGGGACGGATACAGGAGGGGGGTTAGATATGGACAATGGCCCCTCTCGAGAGTGCTCCAAAAATATAAAACTAAATAAATGCCAAGTCAAATGATGAAAAGGTCACCTCGTACATTTCCTACAGCTGTATAAAGGACAACACAATCACTTGTTGCGACAATATGGATGCAGAAGCTTGCAATTACCTAATTTATTTTATATTTGAATACGTGATTTCACTTTAAAAGCACACTTTATTCCTTAAAATATAAGAATTCTTAATGGGTGTATTCATACTTATTTAGTTAAGAAATTTCTATTAATAGCACAATTTTGGGCCCTAAAATCCAAACTGTTTCCGGGGGAACTCCCGGACCCCTCGTTTTTGGCTTGGGGTAAGGGTACAGCTATGTTTTAAGGGTGTTCAAGTGGAGAAAATTACAATTTTGTATTTGTATGAAATAGTATTAGTTTCATAAACGTTAATTTTGAGTACATTTTTATCTAGCGAAAAAAAAAATTGCTCAGCTATTTTTTCAGTATTGGCCTTTCAAAGTCAAAATTAGCATATTTTTACTTCATACAAAACTTGAAAACCAGTAAACATAATGAAACTGAAAAAATCATATAAAAAGTACATGTCACGGTCTACGGCTTGAAGCATATAAAAGCCAATTAGAAAAAAATTGTATTAAAAAAAATAAAAAATTGGCTAATTTTTTATTACTTTCAACAAATTATTTTTAAAATACAAAAATATTTTATGAAGGGTTTTTATATGCTTCAAGCCATAAACCGTGACCTGTAGTTTTGATGTGATTTATTCCATTTCATTTTGTATGAAGTAAAAATATGCAAATTTTGACTTTGAAACACCAATATGAAAAAACTGGCTGAGCTAAATTTTTTCGCTAGAGGAAAAGGTACTCTCAAGCATCGTCTACGAAACTAACCCTGGTTTAAACAAACATAAACGTATGATTTCCCCCCACTTGAACGCTCTTAAGACATAGCCTCATCCGTCCTTGATATGCAGTTATCATTCTTTCATTTTTGCTGCAGAAAGTACTGCGGTACATAATTGAACCCGGGGGAGGGGGGAAAGAAAGAAATTTTCAAGGTGAAAAAATAGTGGGTAGGTACTTCCTGCTTGAATTAGCCGCTGTTTGCTGCTATCGTAAATTATGGTGCAATTGGAGACTGTCGACATAGGTACATAAGTAGGTATCGACTACTGTACGACGGATAAAAAATGTACGGAACGGTACTAGTGGTTCGACAAAGTAACGCTGCTGAACACATCCAGGGATACGAAACAGCGGTTGCCAGGAAGGTGGAGGGGGGAGGGTGGGAAAGAAGGATAATAACCCCGCCCAGAAACTGGAGTTGCTTGCGTAACGGAGATCAACTTTCACGAAAGCCCGCGGGATTTGGTATTTTTGTGCGGCGGCCGAGTGAATTAGCGAGCCCTGGCGTATGGCAAGAGTTCAATGTTCCGCTCGGAATGATTATGATAAACTGCGCCACGAGTTATGGCTCCATCGCTTTTTCATTGGCATGTTTTAGACACCTACTCTGCTTTTCCCTTGCACCCATTTTGTACTCTTTCGCCTTGTAAAAAATATCGTCGATATATCACTAGTATTCATGCAACATTTGAGTGATTTTTCATAATCATTATTAGCATAGATATGATACTGCCACCCTATTTCTTACGGTAACACGATGTTTGAATGATACAACGTGGTGTAAGAAAAACATAGTCATTTTATAGATGTACGCTGTTGGGAAATATCTGCTACCATCTTCAGACATTTGAACAATCCAACGTGTTTCATTTCGCAGGGGCGTATATCTATTAAAAGGTTTCTCTTGTCGCAGATAAACGTTTATATAACCAAAAATAATTCAGGTATCACAAGATTATGTTATAAATATTATGAAACTATGTTAATTTATAAATGTGGCAATGACAATACACATCACTTCGTCGTGCCAACTTTACGGCAAATTACGGAACGAGGGTGGGAAAAAAAGGCAGTCACTTGACCTTGCTGCCTTACCCGAGGGACAGGCTTATCTACGTCCGATAATAGATAAGGCAGAGGGTGAGTAGCTAGCAGATACTCATTCATGATGGAATAAGAAAATAACGTGGGTTGAAAAAACCCCCTGTACACCACGGCATTGTCTACCACACCACACTCCCCACTTAAGAATAACATTCCGAATAGCATACCCACCGAGGTCTAGACTCAAGCCCGTTTACTCCGCTAGCTATTGGCTAACCATTGGTCTAAACATGAGTCCTGAAAAAAAATGTCGCTAACATCATCGCCCAAGGTAGTATTTACGCTCTTGCTGACACTTACTAACATGGTTACTACGGCTGACTTTTACAAATGTTGTCGTTCGTAAACTAATAATTACAGATGAGGTTTACAAGATCGTAAAATAGCTCAGTGAAGAGAGAGTAAAGATTGAAAGAATAGTGTACGCGACCCATTGAACCAAACGCATCAATTCACAGGCTGGTAGTTTGCAGTATTTTAAGCGTCGACAGATTACCTAAATAGAGTTCAGGTTTGCTTATTGTTTGGCCTGATTACTCAACATAAATGAGGGATCGAGCGAGTTGGCACAAAGATAATACGATGGACTCGGATTCGGGAGGACCCAGGCTCGATTCCCAAGTCCGGCCATCTTGAGTACTGCTTTCCATGGTTACTCAAAATCACTCCAGGTTTCCCTTAACATTGATCGTGGCAAATTCCTTCCCCAGTTCTGGTCATTGTGCAGAGTTGTGTGTAACCGTCTCCGACGGCCTGAGACTCAAGGCACAATAAAACTACAAATAAAAGTATTATGAGTAGAGACATGGAAATGTAGCGAATACATTTGAGAAGACGTTAGATTTCAAACTATTGTACACGATAATTACTTACAGTATTTCCTTGAGGACCATGAACCAATAGCAGACCTGCATCAAAACACTCGCTGACATCTGCGCTACCTTGTCAGATGTACAGCTGGCCACTCACTGGAGCAACAACCAATGAAGACAGAGTGCACATAGGACAGCGGCTCGGCACTGAACAGCAGGGGAAATACCTCCCAAGACCAGCGGCAAGGCAACCAAGAAATCGGGCAAGGCCCAGAAAAAACATTCCTAAGGACGACAAGAAGAAGCGCAAGAGGAAGGAGAGCTACGAAATCTACATGTACAAAGGTCAGAAGCAGGTTCACCCAGACACTGGAATATTGTCTAGAGCCATAAGCATCATGGACAGCTTAGTGAACGACATTTTCGAGCGCATCGAAGCAGAGGCCAGCCGCCTCGCACACTACTACACAGCCTCGAGATACAGACGGCCGTCAGGCTTCTCCTGCCTAGGGAACTGGCCGAGCACGCTGTCAGCGTAGGAACCAAGGCAATCACCAAGTACACAAGCTTCAAGTGAACTGCCTTACTGCAACCCACAGGTTTAGCCGTCAGACCGTTGAATTCGTGTAATATCCGCGTCTCTAGTAATAATAAGATAATACCTCTCAGTCGCCGCATCTGTCCGGGTTGCCGTCGTCCAGGCGGAGAGAGCAACATTGATATCGAGTCCCACGAATCAAGAAGGCTCTTAAATTGCAACTAGCCACGTGCCAATTAACATACACAATTTTTTTTAATTTACATACCTTACGCCCAAGTTCTGTGCCGGGAAGTTAAGTGTAGAATGGTTTGAAATCCAAATGTTTTGTAACTTTCATATTCATGGCTAGCACAGGAATCGCGATATAGAAGTATTTTTATTGATGTTATAGCACTTATATGTAAATATAGAGTAGTTTACTGTAATGAAATATTAATTTAACAAGATACATTTAGGATGCCACCTGTCTCTAGTTATTAGTATGGGATGTTCATGCTAAAGTGAACATTGCGTAAGGCCATGAGCTTTAATTTTTTTCAAACAATTGCAAATAACTCTAATATTATTTAACCAAATGCTTTGAAAAAAGTTGACACTATGTACAGTCAAACGATACACAATTTTGCCCAAGCGTTTTTTAAAAATGATGTACCGTTTGCTAGCAAAAAATTATTTTGCTTAATTTTGGCTTTAGGCAACAAAATATGTGCTTTTCAGAAAAAATTTAACAATCCATTTGGTGTATTGCAAGAGAAAAAATCAGATGCAAACGATGATATACAAGTGTTAAAACTGTAAGAATGAATTTTTGATATATGTGTTAACTTCCATTTGAAAAATATTTTCGAAAACACTGCAAAACTAGAGAGCGAGGACTTAAATTTTTATTTTCAATTATTTTCACAAACATTTGCTATTTTTATATGAACACTTTTATGTAACTCTAAACCAATTGTTACGATTTCACAAACTCGCACACAGCACTTATTTAAAAAACAATTACTCCAAACTTCAGGGCCTAGAAAACGACCAATCAGAAGAGAGGATTTTGAAGACCTGGTGGGGGCGCAAAGAATGGTAAGGACAACAAGTTAGAGGCCTGTGGAAGACGTTCTCCGACTACGAGGACGATCAGATCTCTGTCTATAATTATTTGCCCAGTATCCTCCTGGAGGTGTCAAATAAATAAGCTCCAATTGCGAAAGTGAACCGAACTTAGTTGCTTCTTGAATACTAGCTTTTGCCAAAAACCAAAACGCGAATTTTTCAGGTCTCAAACTATACGGCATTTACTGTAAGGTGTAATGCAGAAATGGTGCATTTGCAGACCAGTGTTTATGTAATATTTTTTGTTCCTGTAGATGTGATGAGTGTTTCTCTAAAACATTGGCCTGCAATTTTGCAACATTCTGTATAGAAAATTATGTATGCATAAGGCTACGCAAATTTTCTTGTAATCTTTATTTAACTCAGGCTTACAGCATCACGCCGAGAAGCTTCCTAATGAAGGCCGGATTTCTAAAGCTCTCGTATTACGGTAGGAAAGTGCAGGCATGCTTAATAATGCATTCATTATCCCAGTTACGCAACATGCATGTCGAGCTCCGAGGAACATACAGGATAGCTCGCAGCTTGTGTGAGCCGAGTAAAGTGGGAACTGCATCTGGTAGGCGTGTGAAACAGACCGTGATCTCTGGCCTGATAGCAAGCCGTCTAACACTCTTTACCCACTGGGCTGGGCGAATAACCCGCTCTCACGCTTCTGTTACAACAAGGAAGGAAGTCAACAATGCTTCTCATAGTCTCGCGATTACGAGAAGTCACCGCCTGGTGCTTGGGAGGTGACGTAGCGTGTTACGTGTGTTGTGTTTTGCATGAAACCTCAGAACTTGTTCCTAATATATTTATCTATTAAAATAAAGCAAACTTCCAAAATAACATTTTGTGTTTACTAAAAATATTGCCTATTATTTATTATCAGATCAATAGGGGCACAACTCAGAATTTGGTTATTTTGAATAGGCCTATATTGCAATGCATCTTTCAATGGTCTTCTGATGGTAACATAAACACCTGTTTATCATACATGAGAGCTGTATTTTCTGAGTTGATTCCTTATCATTGTCATATAATTTTCACATTTCTATGATGAAAATGTTACAATTATCATAATTTAACAGTATAGTTACATCTGTTGTAAGCTATTACGGTTAAAGTGAAAATTTTTCACACCCAAATTTGTTTTTCCATTAAAACCTAAATTACCAATATTTCGGAACCATATTTTTTTAGTTGTGCCCCTGTTGATCTAGAGGTGCGACATGTTATGGGCCCCCTTTAAAAATATCATACCGATGTATCTGGAATATCACGAAACACAATTAGTTTAAATGAATGTCATGCCTTTCACGGCTAAAATTATAGGGTTACCGCTTAAATACGAAAACACAGTGTGCTATGCTAATTTCTTTACTACCTTCAGACCGAGCGAGGTGTCGCAACAGTAAAACTTTGGACTCGCAATAGGGAGGATCAGGTTTTCATCCCCGGCTCCGGCCATCCTGACTTTGGTGAATACTTGGAGGCGGACTCTCTGCAAAATTTTAATTGTTATAATAATTCTTTTATTTGTTCGATACCATGTTTGATTTATAGGCATACATTCTAATCTTTTTTTTTTTTTACAGTAATGAAAATATTTTTAGCTTTCAATTTTTTTATAATGGCATGTCAAATCCGAAATTTACATAAAACGGTTATATACAAGAAGCGAAAACCAACTGACTTTCAGAAATTAATTAATTCCCACTGATGAATAGTGTCGCGGTATGCGTCTGGACACGGTTAAAAAACCGCATTGGATATTTTTTGTAATTTAAAATAATTTCTAAAAATTTAAATTAAAAATTTTTTTTAACTTTCTGTATTTTTAATACAAAAAAAATTGCAATGCAATGTTTTTATACACATCTAGCTGTAGCCTGTGACAATTTCCTTCAGTGTGAATCATTTCGTTTCTGTAGGTCTAAGTCAATTGGTTTTAGTTTCTTGTATAAACGATTTTATGCAAATTTTGGCTTTTACTTGCCATTATACAAAAACTATGAAAGCCAGAAAATTTTCATTGCTGTGAAAAATAGTTACAATTTATTTGTACAAATCAAACCGTATTTCGTACAAATAAATACAATTTATTAAAGTAATAAAAATGTTGCGTTAACTCCCCTCTTAACAAGAGCTATGGCCGACTCCTCTCCCAGTTGTTGTCCATGTGTGATGTTGTGTGTCACGCTCTCTAATAAACTCGCTGTCGACGAAACGTAAAGACCATTAAATTAAGTCGAATTATTCTCTTCGGTACTGGATAAAAGAGCATTGCACAAATATACTAGGTTCAGGAGAAGGCAGGAACGAGACGCCTGTATCGACCTCTGTATTACCACTCACCACAGTTCTGTTGGGCCAACTCTGCACGGACACACCTTCTGTACTTAAAAATGTCCATTGTTGGTTGGCTGGTAGCCGAGCTGAGTCGGACGTGTCCCAATAAAATGACCTTTCGTAAGTGAACGGATATACATTCTATTGTGTTCATTTGAATAACCAAAGAGAAAGTAAATGTACGGATTGAAAACGTTGCTCTTATCGTGCGGAAAAGGGGTTCAGATTTCATATACAGTACTATACATTATTTTCCAGTTTTTACTTTAAGTCTTTGCGAAAATAGGAAATCGTCAACACTCGAAACGTTGAGACAAGTTCTTTCAAGGAAAAATACTGTATTCTTCTGTATCTTTATCGTTTTGTTGTCTAGACTTGTGGCTGTGATGTCGTTTTTATCCTGTTTTGTGTGCAACCTTTGTCTTCGTATCAGTAACTGTCTGTGGTGTCCCGGTTTTATTTAAGGTTTCTGTATTGTTCGTTTGGTTATAAACTTCAAAGTTTTATTTCTAACTATTTTTTATGATTTAAAATAAATCCCTAAAGGAATTTTTATATTTTATTTGAATGCATGTATGAAAACAACCAAAATGAGCTAGTTTTTATATTGTCTTCTTCCCAAATCTTGAGTTCCTGGGACGATATACTGCTGCAGTGGTGTACTTTATGTCCAAAATATATCGTTTAATGCACAATAAACCCCAATTTTTTATTCCAAATTTTCGTCAAAAATGTTATTCCGTAATTGTTTCTTATTACAATGGTGTTAGTGGTGTTCAAACTCGTGAACAATGCTACAGACGTATAGAGAACGCATTAAATGCCTGGCGTATATCTGAGGAGACTTGATCACAGCGGATCTCATTCAACCAGTGAGTGCAGGTGTCCTTGTGTTGGGGTTGAAGGTGACCAGGTCGTGGGGATGACCTCAGCACCTCCTCCCAGCGCCGCAGTTCAGAAGGCACTGGTTACCTTTCTCTCGTACGCCCATATGACCTCTAACCTCTGGGCTAGCAGGTACCTACACTTCTCAAAGTTCGGGATGATTTCTGTTTTACAACCCTGCCTCCTTCCGCTTAATGTATTTGAAAGTTTCTTGCAATAGGACAGAATAACGTACCGTACTATTGTGGATATACGCCATTGCAATATTATGTCATCCCAGATATCTTATAATGAGTCTAAGTAAGAAGGCGGGAGCAGATGTCAGCTCCCGAAACGTCGTGAAAAGTCTGTCTGTTGTCTGTGACGTCGTCTTTATTCTGACTTCTCGTGTCATTTATTGTCTTTGTCCCAGTATTGTCTGTTCTGTCTCAATTGGGGTGTCCTGAACTTTACACATTATTTTGTATTATAGTTCAACTTTTATTATTTTGGATGTTTGTTTTATTTTCCTGTACAATTGTTGTTGATTAAGGGATCTTCCATATTTCTGTTGTTTTGGTTTATGAGTGTGTTGACTACAACCAAACTAGGCTCGTTTTCTCATGTTTTCGTTTTTCAGTTTGTTTATGTAATTATGTTTATTTCTTAGACTGATTCCAAGGTTTTTGGAATGACATAATATTACAATGGCGTATGTTCACAATAGTACAGAACGTTATCATTCCGCTTATTTCTATAGGCCTATCATTGGGGATCTACCAACTACTTTCGATTCGCTGAATTGTCATAATAATGTAGATTTTGAGATGCAAATATGCTTACGACTTACGTCTGGATAAAACTCACGGCCGACACACAAAATTATGTCGCACACATCACCCTTCCTCATTCTTAAAATACCCCTCATGAAAGGATTTCCCGTCTCAAGGTTTCAAAATTCCATCCGCCCGTTAAGATATTTGGCCAAAAATTGGAATCAACCACAACCAGCGAAATTAAAACGAATAACTTAGGTTATAATTTACATCCTTTAATATTCCTGGAGAAAACAATCTACTGCATGAACTTTACTCGTATCTTTCGTCAAGAGATCCCTTACAACCAATCTGTTAAATTACATATACAATAACTCAACAGCCTCACACTTTCATCACGATAAATTTTTCTCGTCTTCTTTCATCACATTCCGCAGAATTACTGACCGCATTATGAACGAGTATACCGTACTTTATGTTACATAAATAACGATTTGTGTGGCCACGACTGATAATTACTGCAATTTAAATAAGAAGTTAATACAAAAACTCACGATTTGCTTCTAGAATTACCAGTCAGTATTTACTATTAACTGTAAAAACACTATTGATAAGGTTTTTTTTCCAGTGGTTGGTTCAGAAGTACTGCCAGACACGAAATCTCACGATACTATATGTACACTGCTAAGGACAGTGGTGCAAGAGTTTAGGTGGCGTAAATGAGGGAGGGGTGAATTTGAATACAAAGAACCAACACTGAGCTTACATTTTTAAAAATCTGTCTATCAAATACGGAAATGCTTATTTTTGTAACACCGTTGTGAATTAGAGTAGAATTAATTTAACTCTTTAGTTTTCTGGACTCTCGAGATAATGTGGCTGTGAAGAGTTGTCAGCTGATCTTGGTAGAGACTGCTCAAAACAGGAAGTGATACATTATCATTAATTGAAAAGTTGGGTGGGGGCACCATTTTCATGTTTCAAGTTCGTCATAATATTTTTAAGTGTCCATTATATATTATTTAAGTAAACATTTATCAAAAATAATATTTTTTGTTTAAAAAAGGCTTTATGGTAAAAAACATTTTTGAACAAATATATGTGCCGATTTTACGATATCAAAACATTTTAAGAGCTAAAATAGAGGATTTAAAAAAAAAAACGGAATAAATACAAGCCCATGGCCGTACATCACTCGTAAATTTCACTCTGCGCGCGAGAAAACGGTTATTTTTTGGAACACTCTGCTGGAACTGTGTTAACAGCTAAGTTCTCATGAACGTCACAGTCTCGAACCGCGAATTATGAACATGCGCGCAAGCAATATTTTCCAGACTTCAAAATAAAGTTTCACAAAAATAATCTATATACGCTGCTCTGCGCGAGCGTTTTATTTACTTGTGCAACGACGTGATTCATCGGGCATATTACTCTAGCGATGTTGAAATGTCTCACCGCAGGTAGGCAAATATGACATTACGGTTAACTAACCTTGTAGTAGTTTCACATATGTGCGCACTTTCACAACATCGACTCAGCTAATACGTGAAGTGAAACTGTAGTGCATGCCTATCACTACTTTGAGGCTGCCAGTTCACAGTACACTGGCTACAAGGGAACTTACTTATGTAGCATGTACTTTATTGGTTTAATAATTTCCTCCTCTTGGGAAAAAAACATTTATGAAATCCCTGTTTATGTTGGTATGCATCTATGTATCTATACGAATGAATGCCTGCACGCACTTGCGTGACCAACATGATATTTCGCCACAAAAATGCTATTGTATATGCGTACTTAAAATCTTTCTATGAAATATAATGTTTTCGGAAGTCAGAGCAGATAACTTAATGTTCGTAGTTCTGTACAAGTGCTTTTTGACAAATATGCAATAAAAAAATTTGCCCACACGGATACATTTCCTAATCATGCTACCTTGCACTGAACATTTTGTATATAACTTAGAACGACAAAACGTTTGCACACAATCATATTTTTAAAGTCGTAATTCCTGATCACATGTTTATTGGATTCATTTAAGAGGGCGTGCTTCTTAAATCAACTCTAAAAAAAGTTTGTTATGTTGCAGACATTTGAAAGGCAATGTATAAAATAAACAATCCTATAAAATGGTTTTTTACTTTGTGAGCAAATGTGTCGGTTAGTGCGATGTGTAGGTGAAGTATTTATGACATCGATTACGAAACTTCAATCACAGCGCAATATAATGCGAAAAATTTACATGAAATAATTACTTTTCCTTATAAAATATTCGCAAAGAGAGATGGTAAACACTGTTACCTGGAGTTTTGCTATTTTATGTTTAAAATTTACTTACAATTATAATTAACGTTTCCAGTTTTTAATATACACTCTTTAAGATATTTGTTTTCACCACATTTCCAGAGGGTATTGTTCATTTTACAATTTTCGTACCTAACATGTTTTGAAATAACCACACTATGACAGTTATTATGGTTAAGAAACTGAACTCTAAATTATCAGGATTTCCATTTAAACAATACAAATACTTACTTTTTAAGTTCATAGTAAAACCGCAGTTTAATTATGACACTTTAAGTAGATAATTGTACTATGCACACAGTCACGAGTAATTTCATAAGTACTGTGTGGTGTAATGATATTAAAGTAATATCGTGGACATACGTCGTTTCAGAGATGTGTACTGTAATTCGTCTCAGAAAACCAGCGATGGCACAAAGCTGCGATTTCATTTGCCCACGATGTTACTCAAAGTTATTGCAAATTACTTTTAAACCAATCATGACTTGCGATATTATTAGAAGAATAATAAAGGTTCTTCATAAAACAAAACATTTTCTCAGTGGTTTGAAGTTGCGAATATTTCATTTATCTATCCCCGTTAATGACTGTGAACACGTGTAATAGTTTTGTAAATAAACTCATATATTGCCGCTCAGTTCAACAGCCAGTTAGTTAGGAGGACCCCTTAAGGTGGCAGTCTGTCTAGTCTAATATTCTTATATTCTTGTATTTATTTTCTTAATTTGTTCGACTGATTACGTCTTAAATATACGTTAAAAGTTCAACTGCGATGCTTTTATTGTATTGCAAGGTAAATAGAGTTGATATTATAGTAACAAATTTCACATTTTTCTTCTCAGAGTTTCATAATAGCGAAAAATAAAATAATTAAATATGGCGACTGATGCCGAGCCTTAATATATTGTTCGTTAACTGCTCAACGCGCATGACTGATGACTGCTTAGGAATAGCATTTAAAGAACAATACACCATTGTATACCTATTTAAAGTCCACCACTACCTACTAAAGCGTGTTATCTAGCGGCTGAAAATGGCGAAAAATTGAAGTATTCGCGGACTTTCTTGGGTACATAAATGTTAGCTCAGAATAATTTAAATGGTATAGGCGTGTACAATACACCATTATATTTAATATTACGTTATAAAATGAAAGAGTCGCCCTAGAAAGTGTCATAGAGGCGAATTGTCTAGAAGACTGCACGCCAGTTCAGGGACTTGCAGCTAGAGGTCAGGGTGAGGCGTGATGTGCATGACGTGTCGTCTCTATCGCTTCCGCACTTCTAGGCCTCAAACGCGCAAAGTATATTCACCCAGTCAGCCACCTTAAGGGGTCCGCCTACATAGCGCCTTAGCGGCCGTTCGACCTCATGGACGTGGAGTTTTCACCCACAAAAGCGGGATTGGGTCAACCCATGTTGTGGAGGAGATTATCTCTCACTCTCTCTGTTGTCCTCTCCACTCGGTCTCGCGAATCCTTCAATTTTCCACAACACTGGCTGCATATTTTAGCAGGACACATATTACAAGAACAACATTTCCTCAAAATGTTCAGTTGTTTCAAGGTACAAACAGTCACGGGATCGAAAACTAAAGGATTGATCTACTAAGGTTAAATGGTTTTAAGTAAAAATAACAAAAAATAAAGGCATTACACAAGCCGGAAAAGGCAATAATTTGGAATGTTAAGGCCCTATTTTCTAAATACTTAAGAAACTGATAGAATTGAAACCATTTACCCTTAGTGTGAGGTACCTTAATATCTTTTATATGTCAAACAGACTGTCTCACGACTAATATTTTCTGTGAAAAAACGATTCTCCTGAACCTCTACATCACAACTTTCATGGCAGGTAGGCAGGCCCCTTAAGGAAACTGTACAACAGATATAAATGTAGTCCCTTAAAACTGTGGCGCAACACTGAAATCCTTACTATAAATATAAAGAAGAGCTAAGCCCTTTCACACAATCAAATTTTGCTTAAATTTTCTGTCAGATTTATTGAATCCAATTTATTGAATGCCGTGTGACGCCATGCTGACGTCATAACCGCGGCCATTTTGTCTTTCAATTTATTGAATGTCTTGAAATTTGTCAAAAATTATCTTTTCGGACATGTCTGAAATTTTCTTGGATCGAAACATTAAAAATCAGAAAAGAGGTTTTTCTGGCATATTTTTGTGTCGTGCACGATCAGTAGGGTATTTGTAAAATAGCTAGATTTTTTAAATTTTTACATCATTTGTTTACAAATAGTGTGATAACATTTCAAGTGATCCCTTCAATGTTTATTGAAATAAATTTCTTGAATCACTGTGCTATTCAATAACTTGAATGCAAGAAATTGAATTCAACAAATATTTGACCGCGTGAAAGGGCCTCGAAAGAGTTGCAGGGGAGCAACCAGCAGCCTAGTTGCCTTGCTAAGCATAACGGCTACTCACGGCAGAAGTGACGGCGCGGCCGAACCTCTGGAGATACTACCAAGTTACACGGTACGCTGGGTTACTCGCGCCATGAAGCAGGTAACTCGTACCACTTTTCCTGCGAGCAATGTGGGCCGCCTTCTTGTTTGGATCCATTTCTCTCGCGTGCCATCATCACAACTCTTCCGCGGGCAACACGCGCTCCGGGATTGTCGCCTATTACACGCTTCCTGCGCTCGCCTACTCCCTGTGGCGAGCTTAGATGGCTGCAGATCTTCCAGGGTTACTAGAAACTGCTTCCTTGTTACACGCCTCTTCCACTTCCTTTCTCTCTCGACAACGATGGCGACGTTGTGTAAATGTAAAATGTAAAAATTTAGTTTCTTTTTTTGATTTTTATTATTTTCATTTATTATATGTTTGTTCCTTGTTTTATTTTACCCGATTCCATTTTTGGGAATTTATGTTGCGTATGTATCTTGTTGACTAAAGCATACTCTGCTTATTTATGTATTTGAACCGCGTGGTAGGCGGCACCCTTAATTGATATTCGTAGCTTGTAGGCACACTCGACACACCAACGAAATGCGGGGTCGCTGCTGACGTTCGGCTAAAACTGAATTGAAGTCTGTGCTTAAGGCTTGGTTACAGCCGCCATTTTGAATGTTATTATTTTTAGCTTTTTTTTTTTAATCCTGAGAAGAAAAATGTTAAATCAGCGATTATACGGCAAATTCTATTAACCTTGAACTACAATACAAGCATGGAAATAGATCTAGAAATGTATAGTTGGGTCGCAATTCGTCGGGCAAATTATGAATATAAAAAATTTTGCCAAACATATTGCGGCGTAATTATATGTTAACAACTAAATCGCAAGGTCTGTACTGTAGCGAAATGTAAATAGAATTTGAGGTATAATCGCATATTTAAGATTTTTCTTCTTAGCATTCCAAAAACAGCGAACAATAACAAAATTTAATATGGTGACTGAAACCGAGCCGCAACACTATAACTATAAATAGTGCTTGTTTTAAGTATTGGTCATTTGCTGACTATGAATTCCATCCTAAGACGATCCGGACTCTAGCCCCGCGGTGTCCACCCGGATTTTCCCACGTGGGAATCGCGCCGGATGATGCCGTTAGGCGGCGGGTTTTCTCGGGGATATTCGGCCTTCCCGCTCCTTCATTCCTACGATACTCCATACTCACCACCTGTCGCCCTTTACCAACGCTAATAACCTTGTTGTTAAGCGCTGACAAAAATTTCATCACCAAGGAAATCTGAAACGTAAGTTGATTTCTTAGCTGAAATACAACGAAGATCGCTTTCTTACCAAAACCATGCTATGCACTGAGAAGGGAATTTAACAACCGGAATAAAAATTACAGAAAAAAGCTAGTGCCATCAGCTAGGTATATTTGGGACACTTGGGGAAACTTGTGACATGTCGTAAGAATATCACTTTACGAGCTTGGCAGAAAAAGTGAGCACTCATAAAAGCCCTGCAAAAGTTCTATTTTCAGCCAATTCGTATCTTTCCGCGCGTACCAGCTAACGTCGGGACATATCTAACCTCTCTGGACACGTCACTTGATGTTTGCGCGTCTAAGATAAATAGTGCAGTTGGTAGAAATCTATATAGTTTTATAGAAAAAGTTTATTACTTATATAAAGTACAATTATGTCGATTTCGGTTGCTTTTGTTTCAGTATGGTTGTATTTAAATAGGAAAATACACGGAAATATACTGCGTAATTACTCTGCCAACCATACAAGCAGTAAGATAACTATCGTTAATGTTAAATTATATGCGGTAACGGCTAGTGATATTTTTCAAAGGTTAAATTTTTAGTGCTCATTTAATCCCGAATGACCTATAGCAATAAATATATGCTATGTATACATTAAGCATTTTCCAGAAATTATTCATTCAAGTTTGAAATATATACAAAAAAATTCTTTATGCGTGTTCCAAGTTACCTCTAATTGTCCTGATTCATGTTTGTATGGGTATTAATATAACAAAACAGCAACGTGATCTGCACCGAGATGAGCAAAAAAGTCAGTGGTGGCATATATGTATTTTCAACAGGTGGTTAAACCTCGCCTTATTACGTGTAAAGTCCAATAGCCGTTGATTTCGCTAGGTCTCTGTGTAGGCAGCGAACTGAAGGACTGCATAGCAAGAACACTTAAAGAACACTTTTTTTTTTTTGCCTCAACAAAGTGTTAGTTGCTGCTAAGAAAAATGTTTTCTAAGTATGGGCCCCTGCAAAGTAACTTTACCGCAAAGATATATTTTTTTATTACTTTAAGATTACAGTAATTGTAACGAGGTAACAAATATTGTGCTACTATTAAGATAATTAATTAGAAGTCTGTATGGTGAGGTTAGTTGTGGTATTTTCAACACAAGCTGAATGTTGAAAAGAAAATCTTCGTTACAAAGGAACTGATATTATTAGTAAGAATATTATTAGAAGAAAGATGTAGTACCACCAACGGTAAGTTAAAAAATGTTGTCCTTGCTGTAAGTAAAATTTCTTTACCTCAAGGTAAGTATCGTCGAAGAGTAGCGTTTTTACTGTGGAGGGAGAGAGGAAGTGACGACGTGCTGGAAGCAAGAGGGTGTCGGGTGTTGACCGGCTGAAGGGAAGACGACGGTATCGTGTTCCCGTCTTCCACTGCGCACGAGCTGCTGCGGTCCACGGTACTGTTATGCTCTCATCTTTCACCACCGCCAATATAACAACATACCTTCAAGTGACCGCTGAAACACATCTCGTCCTCTCAAAGTTACAGCCTCCGAACAACCAAAATAGTTTGCTGTACTACGGAGCTCTGAAATAAATGAAGCCTACTATTTGTTTTAAAATTTCATTCGATTGTTTTAACTGGGATTTTGGCATTATTGCATCCACCAATTTGTCAGGAATTAAGATAGCTTTAACTGATATTTTAGTAGACTTCATTGGTCGTAACAGTTTCGTTGTCAGAGTGTATGTTCGTATGTATTTGCTCGTTTCCACCGTGGCTGCTACACACTGTTCACAATATTATACTCAGCCCTATACGTAAAATTTTTGAACTATTGAAACTCTTACGCAAAAATACTTTACGACGGACACACAATAGTTGCTAACCTACATCTCGTGTCAAACAATTTGCATGCACTGTTGGTGATCATTTATGGAAAACTTTGAACTAAATACCTAAATCGTTGTTGGCATATAGTGGATGCCGATATATAGGTGATTTCGATAACATCGAAACACCGATATGCTATGTCATTGTTTAAAGATTAGATATCGGTTTGACTTTTCTTGATATCGAAAATTATCGATATATCGAACAGTCCTAGTGTGCACATGAGGCGCTGAAACATGTCGGAGCAGAAAATTTGTCACCGAAAATAGGGGTCCCTACCCAGCGCATAAGTAATTAACCTGTACAGGAGCCTGGAATATAACGTCTTCTGAAATGAATTTTCGAATATCCTACCTCAAATGATAATTTCTAAGTATTTCCTTGCTGAGTAGCTGCGAAACAGATGTAGCAAAATCCAAGGCGAGTGGCATATCGGTATTGAAGGAAGACTAAGGTAGATTTAATGACGGAAAGAAACAATAATCTATCAGTATACCTAATTAGCCTGTTTTCCTCAGTGTTGATGCAAAGTAACCAACACGTTATACCTACGGCTGCCACTAAAAAAAGTGTTAACAGTGCATTGAATACTAACACTAATGCATTAAATTTGACCCGAATTGGTTATTTTCTAATATATAATGAAAAATATTGTTTCCATTATATTTTTGCTTAAGTGTGTTCCTGCTAATCTTATAAAATGGTTGCCGTAATATACTACATAGTAAGTTAATAGTACTACCGAAGCGTGTACTTGATACATATTTCCATGCAAAGTGTGGTTAAAATCAGTTGAATAGTATTACAAATGTTGCCTATTTGATATTAAATACTTATGTAGACATTGTTTTAAAAATTGTAATAACCTCTTATAACAAATAAGTCAATATTTGCTTGAATTCTGTCATATGTGATTTATTGAAAAATGGTGGTTAGAAAAGACTGTTTATATTATTAACAGATGATTACTACAGATATTTCCCACATTCAACGTGAAATTAGACAAAACAAATTTAATTAATTCTAATTAACTTCAACTAGTTGTTCAAGTTATGTATAAAATTAACTTTTGTTGAATTTTTTACCTGCAATATTTGGCAAGAATAGTAATAACTTACGTTATAAGGTAACTCGGGGGAAGATGCAACATGTAAGGAATTTTAAAGTCATAATGGTTGAATTTACTGTGTAAAAAGTATTACGATAGAGTACAATTTTTGTTGGATATTTGTGTTAGTCAGTAATGAGCTACAAGTGATTTTAAAACCAGTTTAAATAATAATCAACTAAACATAAAGAAACCTGTATGACTGGCATATTTCCCCAGCTGGCAATGTCCCCCGAGTTACGTTATATAAATTATAATGTAATACGTAATATAAAATACACAATATACTATTTCTAAGTAATATATGACAGAGCCCATGTAGCTGAAAATATATAAAGTATATTACATATTATATTACAGTTTTATTTCATATTTATTATTTCAAATAAACAGCCATTGTTTACGTTTAGTTAAACACATCAATAAAAAGAGTTTTCCTCCCATTGGTTGTGACTGGTAGGAGAATGTAACGAGTGACAATTCAGAATATAGGTGGTTCGGAAGAAAGTGAGCACTCAAAAGAGCCTTGCTAAATTTCTATTTTCAGCCAATTTCGTATCTTTCCGTGCATAACGGCTAACGACAGGAAATGTCTAACCTCTCTGGACACGTCACTTGACTTTTGCGCGTGTAAGATAATTTGTGCAGTCGGTAGGAACCTATATAGTTTGATAAAAAAATTGTTAACTATATAAAATTCAAATAAATGAGACTTCAGTTGATTTTATTTCAGCATTGTTGTATTTAAATAGGAAAATACACGGTACTACATTCGGTTAATTCGTTGCCAACAATACAAGTAGTAAGGTAACTGATCTTTGAAAGATCTGTGCAATGGGAGTGCATGACTGGATTTATTTGCTTGGACATACTCCATTGCGAAATAAATGACTGTCAAAAGAACACTAAAAATGAAAATAAGATAAGAAAACATAAATAAGCAGAATATGCTTTAGTCATCAGGATATACATACACAACATGAAATTCCAAAACTGGAATCTGGTCAGATTATTTTCTGTTTGTTCCTTGTTTTATCTGACCAGATTCCAGTTTTGGAATTTCATGTTATGTATGTATCCTGATGACTAAAGCATACTTTGCTTATGTATGTTTTCTTATCTTATTTTTATTTTTAGTTTTCTTTTGACAGTCATTTATTTCGCAATGGAGTATGTCCAAGCAAATAAATCCAGTCAGTAAGGTAACTATTGTTACTGTTGAATTTTATTCAAAAAACGGCTAGTGATATTTTTCAAAGCTTAAATTTTTAGTGCTCACTTTATCCCGAATGGCCTATACTAGGCAGTATTTATGAGACTTTTGTCGACGACAGCTGGAAGGGGCTTTGTGTATCTCGTGGCGGCTGGCACGCACACACGCGCTATATAGTACGTGCTGTGCTCTGCGGGCACGACATACCCGACGTACCGTTACGAGGTCTCGTGTCAGACACGTCTCCTCCATTCCGACGATATGTCTCCTCACGGGGGCACACCCAACCTGAAACTTGACGACGGAAGAACTAAGCAGACACGCTGTCGTGGTTGCGGTCGCAATTCTATTACCACTCCTCCCCCTTCCAATCACAGCCCATCCAACAGGGCCGTTCCCGTCACGTGATGTCCTGACTGTTATCGACTTCGGGAAGTTAGATTATTCTGCACTGTTTTTATGCAGAGGCGTGAAAATTTTACGTTTTATTTTGATCGCAAGATTAAAATTCTGATAACCAGGGCCGTCGGCAGGATTACCGGGTTGCTGTGCATGTTAAGTCTTCGGGGCCCTTGCCCTTATCATTCCAAATCCAATATTTTTTCTGCTTCTCCGTTTTCCAAGTTACACATTATATACTTTCAAATCAACCACCTGAATGCAAGATTAATGTGATAAACGTTGTTATTAGTGGATAAATATTTTTCTGATAATATATGTGAGAGCGTCGGGCCCCTCTTGGTACCGTGCCTCTATGCAGTTGCCCCCCTTGCTGTCCCACCTCTCGACGGCCCTGCAAACAACTCCTTCGCGTCGCTTTCTCAAGTGGTCATTGACTCATTTCACACCTCGTGGATAATGCTGAGCCAATAATAAAGAAGCAATTAAATTCAAACTTATTTATGTGTGGTATCACTGTGTCAGAGAGAGAGAGAGAGAGTGAGAGAGAGAGAGAGAGCAGCTGATCAGTAGCTCCTGTGTGCTTAGAACACACAGATATTCTTGGAGGCTAGACTAGAGGTCGGTGTCCCTGCGAATTTTTACTGCCTCTGTTTATAAGTTTGACATGTTCTTTACTCTCGTAATGTGCAACACGTCTATTTCTTGGTTCGGAAACCTTTTTCACGTCCACGTAAATGGCAGGAATTTCATGGCTTGGCTGTTGGCACAAAGAAATAACTAGCGGCTACATCCTTTCTTGACCTCTCTTGAAGAAAGTATATAATCGTAACTGATTAAAGCGTTTTGTTTAAAAACGCAAGCAATGAGGTTCCACCCCCCCCTTTTTTTTCATCCTCAATCAAAATTCAGGAATACCAAACTTTGAGTAGAACAATTGTTCACGATTATTTGAGTACGTGTTTTAATTAACCGTAAACAAATAACACTCGCGAGTCGCGACTGCGTATGTCATAACGCAAACTTGGCTTCCTGGCTGGAGTCATTTTTGCAGCAGCCAAGACGGTTTGATAGGCGATTGCTGAATAGCTATACAACATTATTTTATCATGTTGTAGTGACAAACGATGTTTATTCGCGCACTATTTATTTTTCTCGCGTGAACGGTGGAATGCAGCAAAGCTCTTTGAATTTTATAGAATAGCTTACACAACTTGATCAACGAATCAGTACATGGACATAACAGTCAAGCCGTGGAATGATACACAGCCACGTAGCTTAAATTGTAAATCGCTGTCAATTTATTCTTATAAAGCCAATTTTAAAGGTGATTCTTTGTAAACAAAAGGTTTTCTACATAAAATGTTTTCAGAAATATTGCAGTTAATCAAATTTTACCAAAAAAAAAAAAATTCGCTCTAAATTTTGTGAAATATATATTTAAAAATTAGGTATTAAAATAAAAAAAATCTAAAACAGTTTTCATATGACAGAATTCTTCCAGAAAATACATTATAAGAAAGACTTATACGCAATTAATTTATCCGTTGAGAAGTAATTATTGATCCATATTATACACACACGCGCGCGCACACACACACACCCACACACACACATATATATATACACACATATATATGTATACACACACACATATTCTTAAGATGGCCGCCAACCGAGGCCGCAGAGCGGTGTGCAAAGTTTCGGCCGTTACAAGATAATTCGAAAACTTCTTAATGTGCGTAAGTTATTTCTGCTTGGGAGTAGCATTCAGAGAACGTCATACAGGAGTATACCCATTTTAAGTCCTCCATTTATCTGTTAAGTTCATTTTTACGTTGTCGATAAAAGCAAAATTGGGTGTTTTTGTGACCATTTTTAAGTAAGCCCTCCAACATGGTTAAAAACCGCCTTTCCAGACTTCTGTACTTCAAAATGTACTAACCGGATGCATGTGAAACTCAGATTGCGACCTGCACTGAACTTAGTTGCAGGCTTTCCACCAATAAAATTATATGGTCACCGCTTAATGTCCCATAGTAAAAACCGTTCGGCGGGAACCTTGCACGCTAGTTCAGCGCTTGGCTCGTTGAGGCGACGCGGCATTTGATGCGCGCTTCAAGGTCGACCTTACTGCTCCGTCGCTTTTGAGACTCTGACGCGCGTCAGGGAAAGTAATATGATGCTGGAACACTTACGATGCCTTACATTCAGTTATACAACATGGCATGTTAACGAGTGGCTATATATTATTTACAGAGTTTACCGCGTTGTCATATTATTATTCAAAGCCTGGAGAGCTCGTGTGCACAAGGCAGTCACGTCTACTGAATGAGAAAGCTGCAGGGTTCGATCCCAATTATCTCGGCATGACATTTCATGAACTTACAGTTACGTAACCAAGTCATATATTCCAGACTTATGTTACAGTTTTTGCGAAGGCGGAAGGATAACTGCTAGAACTTGCCTTATTCGAAAGAAAAACTACAAGTGCGTGTCTTATGTTCACTAAAATGCGCCAGTTTTGCAGTTGAATAAAGACTTTCCATTCTATGTTTCCTCACCCCCTACAAAAAGTCGAAGTTTACAAAATCTTGGCCAAAAGAATACGTGTTATTTTACATTAAGAAGATGTCAGGTAGTATTGTAGGCAATATCTAATTAAAATAAGTGTACCATATTTTTTACAGAATTTAATAGCAGCAAAGTTATTATTTTTATCGAATGAACATCTTACACCAAGTCTTTAGCCAACGCTTCTTTAGTTTCAGTAGCAAAAAATTATTCAATAACCATAAAAAACCAAAATAATTATATTAACTAAAAAATAATATAATTGGAATAGTCACTAAGAATAGTTAGACACTGGAAAATCGCGAAAATGTTTAGCATAGTCTCCAATAAACCGTAGTATATTAACCGTGACACGTGTGAACAGTTTTGTGGCGAATCACACACGCTGCGTGTTCAAGCTGTGTAGTTCTAACTGGGTTTGTTGAAGAGAGAAACAATGCTTCAAATAAACCATAGCCAATATAGATACAAACATTCAGTGTTATATACTGTAACATAGCATTTTGTCCAATGTTACAGATGCGTATAAATTTCAATTTATTTGTCAATTAACCTAGGTATTTACTATTCTATGACCATAGTTACCACGTGCCAGGAAGAATGTAAGTTTTAATTGTCTATGTATTGAATGTATAAGGTATTGTGGTTTTGAGACTTTAATGACTTCTACAGCTTTTATATCTA